>BQNB010162510.1:0-14552 GCA_026074375.1 Tanacetum coccineum | reverse complement strand
TATACGCCGTATTGACTTTGTCTAATATGGTGTATTGACCCTATTCCAGACACTATAAATAGAAAACCTAAAAACGAGTTTTAGGTGTGCTTGATCATATTTTTGATACCGTAACCACAAAAGTTGATTTTCAGAAGACAAGAAGAGCTAAAGAGGTCAAGAAAAGCTTCTAATTCCATAGGAACACCTTGTAATCTTCTATACTCTAATAATCATTCGATATTTGGTATCATTTGTTTAACTTGGTTAGTTTACCTTGGTTGATTTGATTATTATTCTTGTATTAATTACAATGATTAAGGGCTAATACCCTTGGGTATTAGCCATGATTATGAAGATTTAAATGTTTGGTTTGTTTATATCGATTGCTTAATTTATCGTTGGTTGTTAATTATGTTTATCAATTCATACTCATTTATGTATTTAATTATGCGACCCATCATTCAACTGGATCTAGGAATGCAAAATATATAGCTAGCTAGATGTCGGGATGGTTCTCCATATTCACAATTTATATATCTAGAATAATAGGATCACAAATATTTTACGAAAGCTATATAGGTTTACAAAAGCTAAGAAATACTTATGTATGGCAGTTACTGAAAGCTCAATTAGGATACGAAAGCTCAAAAACTGTCTTACGAAAGCAATTTCTCGCCTAAAAACAGTTATCAAAACCTATTTTTTGAATTACGAAAGCTATCAAATCCATATTTTTTCAATCATATTCACTTCTAAGCAAGTATTTTCCATATACTAATTATTAAACCTACAAATTGATGATTACAAAAGTTGTATTTCAGCGTTTTAAGATCAAAAAACTCATCAAATCGTAAATCTAACACCTCGCGTTCTATGAAACCTACATGTTGATCCCAAACCTTGATCGATTCCTTAGCTTGTCTAAGGTTAATTTGCCTTGGATAAATCCAAAATAACTTATGGTAGAAACTTTGTATGTATACTAAAGTGTATGCGAAATCTACACCTTAATATCTAGAAGTATTATGAATAAAACAGTAATTGTGAATGAACAAAGTTATAACCAAACGCTTTAATATTATTAAGATGAATAATACAAGTACTCATGACTAGTACTAGGGTTTACAACCTTGAAGCTTTTAATCGACTTAACAACTATGAAAACTTATATCTCAACTAATGCCTTAGAGCCTCCTTTTATAGACTAAGGAGTCCTAGTCGGCTTACAACATATACTAAAGATAAACATAAACTTATAGAATATTCTGATATAATCTATTCTATAAATAACTTCTAGTCTTCATCTCCTAGTAATCTTTATCTCTGTCATCTCTGACTTCACTTAGCAATATTAATCTTCTTTTGGCAGTACTAACTATCACAAACAGTATTAATCTTGTGCTAGCAATATTAACCCAGTTAATACTATTAGTTATAATCTGAGCAGTACTAACTCCTTGAACTTTAAGTACTAACCTGTGAAGATTTATTCCCAACAATCCTCCCCTAAACTTGTAATTTATCCTCAAATCTTAAGTTTCTTCTGAATCAAATCTTCTAGTCTACTCTGCTAAGGATGCTTCCAAACATATTATCTTCATTGATTAAGTTGAGATTTAATAAACCTTAAAAGCTCATATGCCATCTCAGTGACATTATAATTCACATGAAGTTTCCATTGAAGCATTCTCAAAAGTGTATCTTTTGGAAGTGGATACTTCTTCTCAACTTGCATATGAATGCTTACTTCTCCTAGCATCAAAGAGTAAACCCCACAAGAATCATAGAGTTTCCATTCTATCAACTCTTGATTGTGATGATTTTTCCAGACTGCATCATCACCATCTGGTTCAAACATAATCTTCATATCTCCCCAGAGCACTAGATCATCAAAACCTGGTCTTGTAGATGCATACTTCTCATTAAAAAGTCTGTACAACATAATCAGATCTTCTCTATCAAAATCATTTAGCATCTCACTAAAGTATATATAAGTCTTGTAACTTCCATCTGCCCTATGTATCTCATAGTATCCCACATCTCCTTTGCAATATGATTTCCAATTAACTATTGGAGATTTAACAGCCAATGGAATCACACTAATTATTTCTTCAGAATCAGAAATAACTTCCACATACTCCATAAGTGTAAGTTTTTCTGGATCATCCTGCATCTTCTGTCTTTTATCCTTGTCGTCTCTAGCTTTTGCAACCTTTCTTTTTTTTTGTTTCATCTTCCTCCAGCTTTCTTAGAGCTTTCTTTCATAACTTGTTCAGCTACAAATCTCTTCTTGCTGAACTATACTCTTCTTGCAACTTTGTTTTGTTGATTCTACTTCCTTTTTCTTTTCTTTTCTTCTTCAACAGGTTGCTTTTTTTGAACAAAAACTGATGAAACTTTAATCTTTCTCATTCTTCTAATAGATTCTTGTTGAGATCAAATCCAGGGTTTCTCTTCATTTCTTCCTTCAATCTCAGAATCACTTAGGTTCAAAAGCATGTATTTTGATCCCATACACTTTCTAATTATAGGTCTCATTTCTTCATATGCTCTTTCCATTGTATTGACATCTGCGTTGTTTCCTTCCTGATTCTTTAAATACGTTAACATCATGTTCCTTCATTACTTCAGCTAATAAAGAAGATCTGATTTGAAGTGCATGGTATCTTAGTACAGTAGGATCACTCCAATCAATATCATGAGCTTGAGTAGCTTTAGCTACAACTTCTTCGATTTCATCTAATTGCTTTTGCAATTCCAAGGCTTTTTCAAAATCATACTTCTCTTGTTCTTGTCTTGTTGTATCCTTTGACCGAAACTCTTAAACCATATAGCTTTTGAGAGCTACCTTTATCATGCACTTATATCCTATTTATACTCTCTTTCTTTTAAATTCTTTTGATTCATTCACTTCCTTTATCAGCTTTACTTCTCTTTGGCTGGATCTTTATTTTACTGGTGATAGAATCAACAGATTTCTTAACATAGCTTAGCAGCACTAAAAAAATCACTAGCAATATTAACTGATTCATTGCCAGTATTAACATCAATTACATCTCTTCTTCTTATGTAAGTCTGACATCTGAACTTGTCCTTTGGATGTTCTCTTTTACACTACTTAAGCTAGAATCTTTATTGCACTCAAAACTCGTAGGTGATCTTCTGGGCTAATATCCTATACTATATGCTCCACTGAAGCACTAATCTTAGTTGGAGTAACAAAGTGTAACTAAATATCTTCTGTAGCTTGCGGTGGGTTGAACTACAAGAAGTATCAATATCCAAGTCTTGTCTTCTATCTCTCCCCTGTTTGGAAGATCCTATGCAGGTAAATCAGCTTCATCATCAGAGATGACAATCTGAAACTTTCTTTTTGTATATTTAGACTTTTTTGTCTTTAACTGATCTTCAAGAGATTTAACCCTCTGTGCCTACTTGGTATTATCACTTTACCAGAGCTCTGCTTTGTGTTCCCTTAAAGGGGTTTTTTTAGTCTCAAGCCTTTCACCTTCTTTGATAATTTAAGTACATGATCCATCATGTAGTTTGTGCATAAAACATTCCCTCTGCACTTCAGGTGTGTTAATCCTGAGAGAGGTGCATCATTGAGCTGGTAGGGGTCTTTTGAATGATACCCACTCCCAGACTGTATCTAAGCCAATGGTTGTAGTGGGGGGGCGGCTAGCCCCCCAGCATCTAATAACATCTACACTTTGTGATTGTTTCCTACAATTACTACTTGGGTTTAAGTAGGAAACTGAGACTGAGGAATCTCAGTTGCTTGTCTGTTTATATTCCTAAGTGGTGATGAAATTTGTGATTGATATGTTTGGTAGGATAAGGATGGTGATAAGGATGGTGAAGATGTTATTCTTGAAGGAGATGTTGTAGGTGTAGTGGTTGATGTAGAGGATTGTAGTTGTTCTGTAACTGGTGGTTGTGAAGTAGAGGGAGTATCAAAAATAGGTATGTGTTGGGATGCAACTAGGATTGCTGATCCTTCACCCAGACCAGTTTGATCAATAATAAGCATAGTGGATAACAAAGGTGTATGTACCCCAGAAAAACCTCTTTTCATATTGCCAAAAACCTTTTGAGTTAAAATTAGGGCAATATGTGTTCTTGAGTGAGGAAGTAAAGTACTGACATCCATGTTTAAAAAGAGTTGTAAAAATATTGGATACATTAAAAACTTTGTCTTACTATCCAAGTTTTTTACCATACCATCAAAAATGAGTTTAGAAAAATTAAAAATCCTGTTACTGGCTAAACAAATAAGTGCAGTAGCAATATTTTATACTGTTTATTTAAACTGCATTCCCAACCAGTGGATTTAAAACGTTATACAATGCAAGTTGGTATTGGATTAGAAAAATTTCATTAAAGGGGAAAATTTATTTTTTGTTAAAAAGTAAGTATTGATCAGAATCAGTAGTTACAGTACACCCATCAATGCAAGCTGTTTAAAAATTTCAAGTTAGGTAGACATATTACTTAAATACCTTCTGCATCTGCTTATTGAAGTGAACTTCTAAAAAGATTGCATCGTAATAGTCTTATCATGACCATCAACTGTAAGCTTTTTTTTCTACTTACCCTGATTCAAGTGTTTTGACAGTTTTGAGTATTTGCCAAAACTATTTGATTGGAGATGTTTAGAATGTAGGATTTATTAATGATGGCATACCTGAGGTGCTGTCGATTTAGAGAATTCAGCTATCCATGAAAAACCTTCACTGTTATTTAGGTTTCTTCAGATAAGCCACCATTTTATGTTTATCGCAATATTGCAAATGGCCAATGGTATGTGATTTAAAAGAATTTAGATATATAAGTTGAGTGTTAGTACTGGTTTATTGATCGTTTTAATATGTTGTGCTGTTTGCTAAGGAAACTGTATTAATATGAGTATTGGTAGGTGTTGTTGGACCGACTTTGACAGGTATTGTTTCTTTGTCACAAAGATATATCATATAAAAAGGAAATAAAATCAAAGATTAATCCAATTAACAAACTCATAAACGAAGTAAGTGCCTGAATTTTCTCATACGGTTATAAGGAAAACGAAAATTCCCTTCTATCAGCTACTAACGGTAACATCAGCAACTTAAATATTTAGTACTTGCAGTATTAAACTTTTGGACCTAGGCAGTACTATATTGACTTAGCCGTAGTGAATTCTGTCTGAACTGCAATTTAATTTTTTTATTCAATAATCATACACCAACATCCCTCTATTCATCACAAGCACACTAGAAACAACTAGATAGACATATGAGAATTCATGAGTATCCATATCTATGTATAACCCATGAATGAAAGTTAAAACCATTAAGCAAACTTCAATATCAGTATTAACCCATATCATCCCAAAATTTAACCACAAGTCTCCCACAGAGTATAAAGAGAGAGAGAGATATCCTTAAAGATATAATGTGCCTCAGGAATTCTAAGTTCTTACCAATACAAGAAAGGTAATCATAACATGAAAAACCTTTCACCAGTAGGGATGGTCCTAAGACTAGTGCATGAGTATTCTAAGAAAACCCAAACCTAGATGACATAAAACTCTCTTACATACAATTCAACTATGAGATTATTCTTTTTCAGCTCTCCATTCCATCCATACTATGCTTATCCTGCAAATGTTAGTCCAAAACCAAGAAAACACATTCCAAGCTAATTTTCTTCTTGACAGTATTAAGTTATGACTAACAGTCTTAATTTTGCACTAGCAGTATTAACTAACACACTAATAGTACTAATATTTTACAAAACTTTTACAAAGACATAAAGAGATTTAGACATTAAAGATTAAGCATTCCAATACTTGAGACCAAGTACTAAAACCTTCCAGTATCAAAACCTTTTGTAAGAAGATCTACAACATTATGATCAATATTAATTTTAACCATTTGAATTAGCTTTTTAGCATTGCAATCTCTTATAAAATGTCGCCTCTTAATATCTATTTGTTTTTGTTTTAGAATGTTGAACAGGTTTTCAATAAAAAAAATTATCTAATATAGATATTTTTTTATAGTTTTTTTTTTAAAAAATTGCAGATAGTACTGTTATTGTCAATATGAATCTATATTCATGATATCTAATACCTATAATCAGCAATGAATTTTTGAATCCAGATACTTGTCACAACAAATAGCCATGTAGCCACTATTCAATGCAGTTGTAGACGTTTGGGCAACCAAAGTTTGCTTACATGCATTGCCTATGATATCAACATGTTTCCCAAAAACTGACAACCTTCAGTTGTTGACTTCCTATCTTGAGTTGCTCTAGCATAGTCACTATCAGTATAAGCAACTAGTTCAAATGGTAGCATCTCTAGAATACCAATGGCTTAGAGTTGTTTGCCTTTCGTATCTAAGGAATTCTCTTTATGCCTATGTGATGTGATGTCTTTGGTGTAACATTAGAATCTGAGCACAATGCCCTAATTACAAACATAATATATGGCCTAGATGCTATGAGGTACATCAAAGACCCAATCATAGATCTATAGAGATGTACATCAACATCATTAGAATCTCCATCTTTGACTAAAGGCTTTTCCAAATCAACTGGAGTAGAAGCAGACTCCGCATCTGTGTAGTTGAATTTCTTCAAAATCTTAGCTACATGTTTTATGGGCCTATAAAATTATTCATCTATCTTTTGCCTTTACTGTACCCTAAGAAGATAGTAAGTTCTCCATTAGACCTTCATCTGACACTTTATCCTTCATATAGCTTTAAAAGCGGGTAGCTTTAGTACATAAAATCCTTATTTGTTGAGCCATTAAGATATTGTCGGTCTTCATTAGACTTGTACAAGAAAAATATCTTCCTTTTTGGTTATTGATAACAAGTATCTGATCTATCGTCCTCTTTGACTCTCTTTCGGCCCCAACAGTAGTTAGCAAGGTTTATACCATGCTCTTGGATGCTTGATGCCAGCCCATAAAGTGGCCTTGACCACATTGTTAAAACGTTATCTGGATAGTCAGGATATTTAAACCCTACATGGTAAAGTTAACTTAAACCTCTTCTCAATGGTTCCAGTCATAAGAAAGCACTCTTCACATCCATTTGATATACCAAAAAACTAATAAAAGAAGCATAGGCTAAAAACAATCTTATTACCTCAATTCTTACCACTGGAGCAAAGACTTCTTCATAATCTATGCCTTCTTCTTGTCTATGACCCTGTGCAACCAACCTTGCCTTATTCTTAATCATATGCTTTTTATCTTTCTGTTTTCGATGACATATTTTAGTTCCAATGGCCCTCTTCCATATTTAGGACAATTACCAAGTATCCAAACATGTTGGAGCTTTGAATTGTTAGATGTTCTTCCTGCATTAGCTTCCACCTACGATGAATCAATAGTGCTTGAGCAATACTTGTGGGTTACAAGCTGTGCTAGAAACAAGCATACCATACAAGTATGCAGGGTGATGTCATGTGTTTTTTCTCTCTTTTATACAGCTCACTTAAGAAAAACCCTTGTGCAGATGTAGATCTTGTATTCCTTCTTGATCCGAACATTGTGGAATGTACATCACCATCACCATTTTTAATTGGGTTTTTTTAGTGTGTTCTTTATGGATTCACTTATATTAGGGTGGTTGGAACTGTATAGGAATTAGGTTGTTCCTAAATAACTTTGGATTCTTCTTATCACTGAAGAACTCACATGAGTGCTTTAAGTGTTATATGACTAGCTCCCACTTTGAACATGTCTTTTCAAGCATATTGTGGATCATATGAACTCTTAGCAGTATTAATAGTGGATCAATAGTATTCAATTCAAAACGACCAGTTTTAACGTTGGAATAGAAATATTAATTGTTTGTCACAAGCTAGCATTATCTTCCTTAGGTACGCGATTATCATCTTCTGACTTATCTTTGTCATCACTCTCATTATGTGGACCATCTTCAACCTACCTTATATCATCAGCAGCAGATTTGGTTCTTCTTATTACCAACATCCTTAGAATTTTAAGTGAATCAAAGTATGAAGCATCTTTCTAGATTCGCATCATAATGTAATCTTGGATGGTTCCTTCTTTCCCTGTAGATGTTCCTGCATTAAAATCTCCTTATGTGCCTGCAGATTCATTAGTAATTGTACCTGCAGTTTACTGGTCGTACATTTTAAATATTGATTGGGTTAGAGAATCTATATCAAACAACCAACTTTGCCGACCATTCTTTTATCATAGGTCTATTTATAAAACCAATATGCATGTTTTCTTTATACCTTCCTGGTTCATATTGTTGTTATACATATTAGCTTTACTACTCAAAGGAATCATCCAATAAAGGAATCCTTCATCATTTTGCCATCAAACTTGGACTAATTTGTCTAACGGTATTAAGAATGGGTTAAACTGCGACATCCATTGTTCTCATAAAGTTAAAGCTTGATGAGTTTAATACTCATAAGAAGTTCATAAGGTGTCTTTGTTATGAGGATTGACTACTAAGACCCTATTCATGTACTATAGCAAAGAGTATAACTGCTTCAGCCCAAATGTTGTTGGCAACTTAGAGTCAGCTATTGATATTCTAACTGCCTCAATTAGTGTCCTATTCCTTCTATTCAGTCACCCATTCTTGCTAAGGAGTCCTTGTACACTTGTTTTCTCTCCTCCCCCCCCATAATACTTTCTTTGCAAAAAATATCCATAACTTTATTCTTAAACTCTGTCCTATTATCACATCTAATTATTTTCACTTTCTTGTCTACTAGGTTGTCTATTTCTTTAATAAAATTCTTAAGAATCTCACTGGTTTCATCCTTAGTTGCTAAAAAGAAAACCCAAGTAAACCTATTATAATCATTAGTGACTACTAAGCAATACTTCTTATGCATTTGGCTACTCACAAAAGTTGGATCCAATACAATTTCCAGATGAAGCATAAACAAAGGATTAGTAATTGGATTTAGAACATTGACTTACAAGAGCTCATGTGTTGCTTCCTTTAAGAACAAGCAACACTTAGGTTTGGTCCATTATTCAAATGTTTTGAAGGAAACCCTCCTTACAAGATTCTCCTTAATCTAGCTTAATTTTAGTATTCTTAAATTAATATGACAAGCTCCCATTGCCAAGAGCATTGATTCATTAATGTAGCCTTTGTAACAAGACAGCCTGTGAATTCTCTTTAGGAACAATGTTCTTCTTATCAAACATGTACATTCTGTCTTCTAGGAATTTTAAGAAGTATATGACTTTCATCAGGCAACTTAAAATTAGGAGATAAGACAAGACATTCAGTGTCAGTATAGGACATCAGTTCTTTGTGTCAACACTTCCGTGAGTTTGAGTCAATAAAAAGGTTGAATTTTAACTCATTGACTTTTATACTCTTCAAAGTTCAAGGCAATCTGTTTTAAGTGTTCCTACTTTCTTGAAATTCTACCACCATGTGTGTCCTCCCCAAATGTAACATAACCCCATCAAAATTCCTTGAATTCTGAGAGTTATAAGCTTTGTTTCCAGTTCATGTGCCTGTGCTTCACTTGTCTTCAAAGCCTTTTATCAGCTATTTGTAGGCGTTGCTCCTTTTTTTTTGGTTTGGTTGGGGTCTGTGGTCACGGGTGGTCCAAGGGGGGCGTGTCGGGTCGTATTTGGCGGTGGCTTTGTTTGCAATGTTTTTTTTTTTTTTTGTCTTTTTAATTTTTTTAATTATTTTTTTTTTTTTTTTTTTCTTTTTATTTTTTGTTTTTTATTTTTTTTTTTTTTTTTTTATTTTTTTTTTTTTTTTTATTTTTTTTTTTTTTTTATTTTTTTTTTTTTTAATTTTTTTTTTTTTTTTTTTTTTTTTTTTTTATTTTTTTTTTTTTTTAATTTTTTTTTTTTTTTATTATTTTTTTTATTTTTTTTTTTGTTTAAAATTTTTTTTTTTTTTTTTTTTTCTTATTTTTAAAATTTTTTTATTTTTTTTTTTTTTTTTTATTTCTTTTTTTTTTTTTTGTTTTTTTTAAATTTATATATTATTTATAAAACATGGATAATTTGTTTCTTTGGAGACCCAAGCCTATTACTGAAATTTGGATTAGCCTCGTGCTTTCTTATGTATTATTCTCTTTAAAACAAGTGATGCACCATTAGGTCTGGTAGGTCTCCAAACCTAACATGCTGAGGTCTTAACAACATTAACCCTTTTTGCCCTAACAACATTAACTGGTGCTGTATATGGCCTAGCAGTATTTATCTGCTCTAGGACATATACACGTGTAACAGGACCTCATTGAACAGTTATTAATCCTTTTGATAGAAAAATATGTGTTAGTTAATGTTGTTTTCTTATAAAAGGGCCTCTAATCAGTTGATTGTGCTTGTTTAGAAAAATGTGACATTCACTATGAACTGTTGGTTTGGGTTGAGTAGTATAAACAGGCCTAGCAGTATTAAGTGGTGTTAGGCTAGATTTTAGGAAAACTGCTCTTGGAACCATGTTCCTGTAAGCACTAGGGTGTGAGGTTTTGGCATAATAGTCATAATCAAACCTATTGTAATTATTCCTAGACACCATCCTTTTCCTTTGATGGTGATGACAGTTAATCTGCACATGGTCAAAACTTCTACAAACAAAACAAGCTTCGTTATACATTACAAAATCACTTCCTAGTTGATTGGACTTCTGTCCATTCTAGTTTCTTTGATTCCCCCTAGGACTTTGTGATCTATTCATATCTGCACATACTTACTGACTTTTAACTAATGGTTTTTCATTAATTTTAGTTTGGAAAACTCTAGTTTTTTATCAGCCAGGATAAAGGTTTCTTTATCTTCATGAAGTGGAGACAAATAGAGATATTTTCATGTTTTGACACTTGTTCTTTTACCAAAGAGGTCATTAGTATTTTCCTTAGATTTTATCTGCGATTTTTTTTACAATATGAAGACTCTGATTATGTCCTAGGTACCTATAACTTTTAATTTAAGCTCTTATTGAATTCATTAGACAGAATAAGATAAATCAGTTTGATTGGTCATGATTTATACGATTAAATGTTGGGGTGGTGAGATCAACATTAGACCCCTAACCCTTTTTAAAGTTTGTCAGTTATCTGAACTCACCTCATCAACTTGTCTAGAGCTTCTTTCAAGGCATTTCAAATTCCTTAATTTTAATTTCAATACCCTCTTTTCTCTTGCTACCTTTACCCAAATCACGCTTTTATGCATCACTATTGAGTTTATAGTCTTGCAAGCTACTTCTCTTTTAAAGAAACTGCAACTTCTTCATTAAAAAAGAACCTCATTCTTTTTTCTATATGTGACAGGTTGTTCTTCTACAGTCGTTAACCTCTTTTATTAGTAGTTGCTTAAATTCAGTTGGATTAAGCTTAACAATTAAATCTACATTTTTCTTAAGAGTTTCTATGGTTTTCAGACAAGTTTTAGGGCAAGATTATCATTGTGTACACTCAGAGTCTGTAAACTGCCATTAGAGCCATGTTTGTCAGAACTTTGTTCTTCTGCAATATTCACTCCAGTCAAAACCAACACATCTATAGCCAACATTGCCTTTTGAATATGTGTCTTCATTGTTTCCTTTCTTCCTAGTGTTGTCTTGATATCTGAACTGACCATCTTTGTTCCTTGGTGCTCTACATTCCCTGGCAAAGTGTCCCATCTTGTGACAGTTGAAACACTATACCTTGGATTTATATCCTGCAGTATCTTTCGCATTTCTATATGGATAAAATTTTATTGTTGTCCTCTGAAGAGTACCTCTCTTGCCCTCATTTCTTTGCAGTGAGAGCTGCCACTTCAAATTCATTGCTTCTAGATCATCTTCATGAATTTGCTCTAAGTCCTCTGCATTAGGGGATTAGAACATTGGGATTAATAACCATGAAAGCAATACACTCATAATCATGAAGGTTAGACAGTACTAATTGAGGTATTAAGTGGTTAACATGAGGGCTTAATATGTACTAAAATTCTATAAAACAGGTTTTATTGCGAGTATTAACATCATTAGTACTGTAGTGCCTTGGTGCATTCTAAAGGCATGTTTTGTTAGCACCTGTACTTGCACCATTCAAATTTCTTTACATCTTGACTAACTATTTTGAAGTTTGTTGTCAAGATGCTTCAATGACTCTTGTTTTATTTTTGTGCCTTATTCATCTAGACTGCTACATGGTTTTCACTCTGGAGGCAAGCTTCTCTAAAATTTTAAATTCTTGGTCCTTCTTGAGTGTATGACCACACCAAAATTGCATGCCTCCATCCCCCCCTTACTTACATCTTCTGAAGCCTATTAAAGATAGAGTCAAGTGACTCTGTGCTTGATGCACTAAAATTTTTTATATTGTTGCTTTAAAAGTGTCTTCTGTATTTTCCTAGTGGCTCTATTACCTCATAAGCGTGTTTCAATAGCAGCAAATATAGTTTTAGCATCACTATGTATTGACTAAAAGTTACAGTTGTTGTTCATTTGGAAGGCCATGAGTTGCATGCTTTTAGCCTTCTCATCATTCTTCTTGTTTGGTTTCTCTTCAACAGTTGCGGTATGACATCTTTGGAACTGAGGATTGTGTATAAGAAATGGGCTGGATTTTGGATAAAGGATAAATGGATTAAGGATTTGGTTATTTAGCTCAAGTCTTAGTGGGCTGACCTGGCCTATTAAAATAGGCTCGGGTTGGTCTATAGAAGATGGGTACGCCTTCGGCTTCGGTTTTTCGTGCTCTTTCTAATCTCATGCTTGGTTTCGTCTGTTTTGCCATTGTATTTGTCCTTTTGTTGAATATCTGATACCTGCACAGTACATGAAGCAAAACAAGCAAATATATGACATTTTATGTCCGTTTGTGGTCATTTAGGCTTGTTTTATTAGGTAAAAGGTTTGTATATTTAAGCACATACTAATTAGAAATTTATGCCCTATCGTATGAATTTGCTATTTATGAATCAAATTCTATTATTATATAGGTTATATGAATGCATTATATTCTTACATGGCTATCTTCTCTTTATCTCCATTATTAGCCTTGCGTATATTTGTCGTAATTTTGCTACTCGTTAGAAATGTTTTCATGCACTTGTATTTCTAACTCGGTTTTGTAGCAAAATCCCATAAGCTCGATCCTTTGGTACCCCAAACGAGGGGGAGTATACATCAAGGTGGAGTCTTGGCATCTTCTTATTCTTTCTCTTTATATCTCGACGATCAACCTTTTTAAATTCGACAAAAAGGGGGAGAAATGGATTAAAACTCATTAATAACTTGAAATTTTTATTTTTATACAAAATGAGTTTATATTTTGTCATTATAAAAAAAGAAGAGATTGTTAATACAAATAATGCTTAAAACATTATTTAGATTTTTTGACTCCTCTACGTTTTGAAGATGACAAAATGTAAAAACATTTACGATAAAAATAAACATTTACATGTTATTAATCGTAAACTTCCATTTCAACATAAATCATTTAAGGTATGGATAAACAAATCATTAAACTTAATTAGTGATCAAGAAAATAATCTTTCTTCTTAATCCATCACATTTCTACAAAACTATATTTTTACAATATTACACAAAATAGTTTTGTTAAATAAAAATAATGTTTTATTTAAAAACATAAATTTTGAATTCAGTTTTTCCCCCAAAACAGAAACAAACATACCAAGATAAACCTTCCTCACAAAAGGACAAAAATCAGAGCGTCGGTCTAGGGGCCGCCCCCTAAGTGGCTAGGCGGCCCCAGATATATTTGGGACCGTCGGGACCGCCACCAGCTGACTGTTGGGTTTTCTTGGCTATAAATATTGCACTATTCTTAGCAGAAAAACACACCTCTTTGCACGACTTTTTTAGTCATCTTTCTCTATCTAAACCTTCTTTCTCTCACTAAATATATTAATCACTAACATTGTTTAATCTCGTTTCAAGTGATCAAATCTCATCTTCTACTTCCTTCCTTCTTTTATCAAGTGCAAGAGAAGAACACTCGTATTCGCCAAGAAACGTAGTGTTATAGATTAGTGATTTCTCCTCTCTTCTTCTAAGATTCAAAACTTTATTTTGATTATCTTGTGTGATTGTGTAAGTCGGATAGTGTGTAAATCTGATATTGTAGATCTTGTGATTGTGTAGTACTTATGAAGTGGTAGATTGGTTCTAGCTAAGATTAGGACTCGACATTTAGCTTAGTGTCGGAAAATAATGTAAGCAACGTGTAAACGGTTTTCTCCGCCTGAAGGGAGCTTGTTGACATAGTGAAATCTCGAGTCGGATACTCAAGGAGTGAAGTAGGACAAAGAAGAGCTTCGTAGCCAAACCACTATAAATCTTGGTATCTTGGTTTGATTATTATTTCCTTTATCTCTTTATATTGTTTGTGTTGTTATTATAATTAGATAGTTATATTGATTGTTCATATTGTTGATTGACTAAGCATATACTCGAATCTAACAATTTTAGAAGTAAAATTTTAAAAAGCTAATTAACTTGTAAACTATTCAACCCCCTTCTAGTTTCTACAATCTTCTTCATCATTCAAGGCAGAATAAGAATTAGACATCATGATATTATCTTTTT
>BQNB010162509.1:0-14552 GCA_026074375.1 Tanacetum coccineum | reverse complement strand
TGGCTGCCAACCCGCACCCAAACTCGACGCCCCATGGGTGTTATAACCATAACCCGACCCAAACCAACGCACCTTAACTGCTGCTAGGTAAACCAAACGCACCCTAATCTGGTGTTTTCCTCCGAAACCACACGCACCAGAACGCCCCCAGGTTTTACTATAACCCAACCGCACCCTTTTGCGGTGGTGAGACCCAAACCAGCCGCACACTTGTAGATGGTTCGTGACAGCGGTGGCTGTGGTGGGGTGGTTGTGGAGGTGATGGTGGTATGATGATGGTGTTCGTGGTGGCAGTGGGGTGGTGGTGACGGTGATGTGGTTTCGGAGGTGGCGGTGGGGAGATGGAGAGGCGCGTGTAGGAGAGTGAGTTGGTGGATCGGGTAGATCGGTAAATAAGGAGTCTTTTTGGAGCTCACCGGAAAACTCCGCCGGAAAAGTTTTCCGGCGGCGGCGCGGCGGTGGTGGCCGGAAAAGTCGCCGGAGATGGTGGTGGCTGGCCGGCGGTGGGGCGGCCGGACATGGGAGGAGGGAGAGAGAGATTTAGGGAGTGTGTGTATAATAAGATGGAATGAAATGAAAAAATGTATAAATTTTTTGTTTATATATAAAAATTATAAAATGAAGTGGCAAGTTGATAAGAGTTGAGGGTTTATTATGTAACTTTTTCATATACTTTTTGATAAAAGCGGTTCGGGACTCATTTGAGTGACTTAACGGATGATTCAACTCTCGAAACTTGCGCCATTGTTTTCCGAATCATTTTTCTGATAAAAACGAGTATTTACTTGATAATGTTTCATAAATATTTTATAAGATTTAATAAAATATCTGTTATCCATTTTGTGAACCGGTTTCGTCTCGTCCGTAATAAAAATGAATTTAAGCTCGAGTATTCGCGTTATCAACAACGCTTTTCATTAAAATGATTACTAATTTATTTAATATTTTTATTAAATAAATACTGATAATTAAAAACAAATTTAATTGTTTTTGTGTGCCCGCGTTGTTTATTGTTCGAATAATGTTTGCGGTGCTGTTTTAGCCCTTTTCAGCTCGTTTCCAGGTCTCGGGCAAAACTGAAAAGTTGTCAGGAATTTCGTTTTACATCAAACTGCTTTAGGGTCCGAGCTGTGAAAACGTGATTTTGATGGTTGTTCTTGTAAGTCAAGCCAGACCCAAAAAGTCAAAGGATAAACTAGTCTTCTAAAAATCCGAAAATTCTCAGATGTTACATTATCTCTAGTCTTCTTATTTTCAGTTTTTTATTCTTTCTCATTTGATAATAAGCACATACCTTACCACATTTTTAAACTATAAATATTTTTATTATATATATACACATTTATCATTACACATAAAGACAAAAACAGTAACGGGCTACTGTTCATCGATGAACAGTGATGAACAGTAGCCCGTTACTGTTCATCGGCAAAAAAAAAAAATTTGGTTAAATTTTTTTAAATACCGGTGGTTACTATTCATCCGCAAAAAAAAAAGAAACTTTATACTCCCCTCTTCTTTCGTCAAAAATAAGAAGGAAAAAAAAAATTACGTTTACGACTTTCTATCGGCCTGGGCAAAAAAAAATATATATATCCCCTTTATTGAAAAAAAAAATTTGTCATTTAATATGAGAAAAAAACAAACTATTAAACATGAGACCGAAGAAATTAACCCGAACAAAAAAAAATGCCCCGCAATAACGCGCGAAAAAACAACGCCCGCAGCAACGCGCGGCTAGGCCCGGTGGTACTGTTCATCGGCCCAAAAAAAATTATACCGGTGGTTACTGTTCATCGTCCAAGGCGCAACAATTAACTAGACTAAATATGAAAATCTAAGAGTTATCCAAACGCTCCTTGTTTGATTTTGCTCAACAAACACATTCGAAAATACTATAATTATGCATCTCAACAATTTGTTGATTGAGATCTATGCATGGTTTGAAAATGTTTTTGGGTTGTATCACTAATGCAAAACAACTATTTTATTGAGTTCTAACGTGAGTGATTTTGTAAAATGAAATTGGGGTTTTTGGTTATAAAGAACTAATTTTCGATAAACCTCTATCAATGTATGCAATCCTATACTACGGGATGCTTTTAGTTATAACAATTGTATCCTAGTGTTTTAATTTGATCAAAATTTGAATAAAAATGATAAATACCCAATTTCAAATTTTTGGATGTTCTTCATGAACCTAGACTCAAAGGAAAGAAATGGTTGAAATTACTTACAATTGATGATCTTTAGATGATGTTTGAATGATTATGGTGTTGGAATTGATCTTCAATTAAGTTTTAATGGTCGATTTTGAGTGTTTGGTGGATTTGGGGTTGTGTTCGTCAATGGCGTGGTAACTCGGAGGTGTTTGTTTTATGTTTTGAAAATTTTGGTTTCATGGTGGAAATTATTTGTTTTCTCTGATGGCGGTTCTCATATCTCCTAGCGTTCCCTTAATATATATGGGGGCCCTATATGAGGGCCGGCGCATGCAGTGATTTGGAACCCTTTTTTTTTTTTTTGTTTTGACAAAAAAATTAATTGAGAGTGACAATGTAACTTGCATTTCGTAATTTAAATGAGTTTAAATTAATTTGGATAAGTATTTAAGTTGTCACGACACGGAATGGAACACGGACTAGAATTGAGACAAAAGAAAGAGATGCGTACTTAATATGATTTATAGATGTGTTCATTCATTCCTAGACCAAGTGTAGATAAGTTAAACGATTCAGTTTAAGTGGGTTTAGTGAGAATGTGGCAATGTAGTCGTACGGACGGTACTTTTTCGATGATATATTGTCATTTTTGATACATTATCACGGAGGAAAAGTGGTGTCAAATTTCGATGTGTTGGTTCGAGAGTGTTGCACCGGTTTTTGCTAAGGTCAATCGCGCCTTTATTGTCGCACATGATGGGAACGTCGTCGAGTCGTACGTCGTAGTCGATGAGAGCTTGTTTCATCCATAGTGCTTGTTGACATGCCTTTTCGGCGCTTACGTATTCGGCTTCGGTAGTGGATATAGCAAGAGCGGTTTGTTTCTTCGAGAACCAAGATGTCAAACAACATCCCACGAACGTACAAATACCGCTAGTGCTCTTTCGGTCCACATAATCTCCCGCATGATCAGAGTCGGCATATACTACGGTTTCTATGTCGGTCCCCTTAGGATACCATAATCCTAAGTGTGTAGTGCCTTTAATGTATCGGAAGATACGTTTAACCGCTTCTAGGTGAGAGGTTTTGGGAGCCTCTTGGAAGCGGGCACAAAGGCAGACACTAAACATGATATCGGGCCTACTTGTCGTTAGGTATAGTAAACTACCTATCATGCCACGATACTTGGTACTATCTACCGACTCACACTCTTCATCTTCGTAGGAGTTTAGTATCGGAGAGGACATGGAGTTTTCATTGGTTTAGAAATCTTCTAGACCAAATTCTTAGCATTTCTCTTATTATTACTTAGATTGATTAAAGAAATTATCTTCCATTTGTTTAATTTGCTAATCAAGGAAGAGAGTTAAGGTTTCAACATCATGCTCATTCTCGAACTCGTCAAGCATGATTTGTCAATAATCATCACACGTGTCTTGACAAGTCGGAACCATATATTAATGTCGTCGACATATATTTGAACAATGATGAGATTTGAACTTTTCTTCTTAGTAAAAAGAGTGTTATCTACCATTCCCATTTTTTATTCATGTTTAATAAGAAAAGCTTTTAATCTATCATACCAGTCTTAGGTGTTGTTTAAAGACCATATAAAGCTTTCTTTTAATTTATAACATGATTGGTTTTTCGAAAGTCAATGAATCCTCGGAGGTTGTGCCTCGTTTACCTCCTCATTGATATAAACGTTCAGGAAACGCTTTTTTACATTCCATTTGGAATAATTTAAAATCATGAGCACTGCATAAGCTAATAATATTCTAATCGACTCAAGTCTAGCAACCGGAGCATAAGTTTCATCATAATCGATGCCCTCTTGTTGGTTGTAGCCTTGAGCGACTAATCTAGCCTTATTTCTAGACACAACACCATTTTCGTCTAACTTATTTCTAAACACCCATTTAGTTCCTATAATTGTCATATTCTTAGGTTGTGGAACTAACTCCCAAACATCGTTAGCAATGAATTGATTTAATTCTTCTTGCATGGTGACTATCCAACTTTCGTCTCCCAAGGCTTCATTTACATTCTTAGGTTCAATGGTAGAAATGAAGCAATAAAGGTTGCTTTGGTTTTGGGCTTGTGATCTAAGGGTTCTTTGGTTAAGGTTTCCTATGACATTTTCTATCGGGCATGGTTCATAGATTCCCTTTAATATTGACTTACTTATCAATCTCTAGAGTTTCATCCTCCACATTATTTTCTAGATTTTTTCTTTTTGCTTTTCACTATATCGCTTCATCTTCATTAGGTCATCATCCACCAAGGTGATGTCTTAGAAGGTGGGAGGTTTCGTAGAATGTCACATACTGTAGTGATTCTTTCGAATTTTCCTAGTGTGTTTATTTAGAATGATATTGGCTTTACTATTTTGGGGTGACTAGAAAGACACCTTCGCAAGACTTGGGGTCGAACTTGGTAAGGTAATATTTAGTGTTTAGGATGAAGCACTTGCTTCCAAACACTCTAAATAATCAAGAGTAGGTTTCCTACCTCTCAAGATTTCATAAGGTGTTTTTCCTAGGATGGCTCTAATTAGAATTCGGTTAAGTATATATGTTGAAGTATTACCGGCATTACACCAAAACTTTTAGGGTAATAATTGTTCTGTTCACATATTCTACTCATTCTTGAAGTTCCTATTTTTCTTTCAAAACACGCCATTTGATTGAGGAGTGCGTGGAGCCAAAGAAGTTATGAGTCATACCGTTGGCATCACAAAATTCTCCAAATTTGCACTTCATTATTCAAATTCTCTTACGTGATCGGTTTCTTATTACACTATTTGTACATCTAGTTGATTTGGGATTTTCTTCGCTAAATATTTTCGAATTGTTCGAAGGCTTCAGTTTTTATCTTAAGGAATCTAGTCAAGTATATCTGAGTTGTCATCTACTATTGACTAGGTGTAACGGTTTCCTCCGTAAATCCGTACGGCGGATGGACCAAAAAAGATCCATGTGGAGAATGTTCTAAGATCTAGTCGTTAGGACTAAATTCTTAGCTTTTGTGACTAGCGGAGCTTGTTTTCAATTTTGCAAGCTCACAAAAATGTTTGATCAAACTTAATCCTATTGTTAGTTTCTAACTAATTCCTTAGAAGCTAAACGATTGATGAGTCGCATATTGCGTCGGAACCTAATTCTCCTAGCCACAAAGTGGAATTTTTCTCTATCGTGCTAGACAAAATTTGTCATTAGGCTTATTTCCTTACTTATCACGTATAAAGCTTTATTTTTTTATTTTTTTTTTTTTTTTTTTCTTTTTCCTAATACCTCTACCTATGACTTTACCATTCCTAGTGATTTCACTATCATGTTCAGAGAAGGTTACTTTACACTTATTATCACATATTTGTCCTATGCTAAGCAAGTTAAATCCTAAGTTATCAACATGTTCTACATTATCTATTTTGAGGAGGAGAGGTCATTAGAAATCGTACCTTTGCCATAGAGTTACCGCGATAAGATTACTACCAAAAACGACATATATCCATTGTATGCTTGTAAGTGAGAAGAGCTTTCGGTTACCCGTCATTATGTTTGGAGCATCCACTATACTGATCATCAATTGGGTTCCAAGTCGATCCAAGGCATATCTATTTATCTAAGTATCATAACTCAAACATTTGGTCTGTCTTTTTAAATCTCCTTTTTCTAGCTTATTTTCTTTTTTCCTTTTATCAACTTGCTTAAATCTTGCTTATTTGTGTTCTTAGAATAAAGGTCTTTATCTGTTTTAGGTTATTCAGCTTGTCCCTTTGGCTTATTTAGCTTTTATCTTAGCTTAAATATCTGTTAAATGTTCTTTAAATCTGTTTAAATGCTATATGTCTGTTAGTTTTTTAGGTGATTTTTAGCTTAATAAGTTAGCTTATTTTTGTTCCTATATGATCATTAGGTCATAGTGCTTATCTGTTTTTAGCTTATAGCTTATTTCTTTTTCTTATTAGTCCTTAAAGATAGCTTATAATGTGGTGGTTTACCCCTTTTTGTCTGTTTAAGTGCTACTGTCTTCTTGAGTTTTTAGCTTATAATGTAGCTTATTTTTGGTCTTAGTGCTTATTAAGTACAAGAGTAAGCCTATTTTAGCTTATTTAGTTGTTTTCCTTTTGCTTATCTTGTCTTAAAAACTCCAAACAGTTTTCTCTATTAGTCATTAGTGTTAATAAGCAAAACTGTCTCTTTTTCTTTAGCTTATTTCTAGCTTATTATTCAGATTCAGAAAAAGTTCTTTTACAAAAGTAGCTTGTTTTAGCTTATAGTTAGTATTTTCAAAAAGAAAAATAAAAAAAATGTTTTAAAAAAAGAAAGGTCACAGGGGTCGAACCTGTGACCTTTGTTTTATAACACCAACACCTCAACACACACACTCATCACCAACTGCCCTTGGGACTTTTTCAAGAATTTACTTACACAATTAATTTGTTATATGCATTTTAGGTTTAAGCCATTCAGCCTTTTTAAGCTTATTTACTGCTTATTCGTTTAGCAACTTTTCCAGTTTTCAATTTTCCTAGATTCTAAATAGTTTAAAGTATTTTCCCTAATTTTTCTAGAATTTTAACAACTACTTGTCTATTTTAAATAATTAATTTAGATTTAAATAGTTTTTAATTCATAATAAATAAAATAAAAATCAAAAAAATATAATTCTTATTTCTAAAATTATTTTTAATCATTTAGGATTTATAAAAAATAAAAAAATAGTTTTAAGGTTAAATTTTAATAATTTAAGTATTAAGTCGC
Organism: Tanacetum coccineum; assembly: GCA_026074375.1. Lineage (NCBI taxonomy): Eukaryota > Viridiplantae > Streptophyta > Magnoliopsida > Asterales > Asteraceae > Tanacetum > Tanacetum coccineum. The sequence goes on along the minus strand of BQNB010162509.1, from coordinate 7,624 downwards.
GTTTTTAGATTCCTGTTATCATTTTTGTGCTTTAATCTTAATTGATTTCGTTTTTAACTTGCCTTTATTTGTTTTTGCATGTTAGTTGTAGAAATAGATTTCAAAATCAAAACCCTTGAAATCATTCAAAGTACGCGATCACGAACTTAACCGATTCTCAATTCACACTTCGTCGGGATATAACTCGAGAAGGTTTTGAATTTTACTTTGGATAAAAGTAATCTTCTTAAATCCTTACGGAATACTTATCTTATACTAATTATTGATATCGTCCTTATATATACCTACACGTGTGTTTGGGTGCGAATCAAAAACCATGCACCGGGCATGGTTAATGAAGAACGTGGAAGGACAATGGAAAAGGACATCGAGGACATGACAATTGTCGAGTACATGAAATACAAAGCAGAGATGAAAAGGCAATCATGGACAGATTCTCAGTCATATTTTCTAACAGAATATGATAATTGAGGGGGGGTGTGGGCCCCGGGGGCCCCCCCCCCCTTGTGGGGGGGATGTTGGCTCTTTTCACTTGAAGAAAGAATAAAACTTCCGGACTACCATATTATTAACGACGATGCTAAAATCGATGCATTATTATGATTTACCCCTTTGCTCCCTTGTTTCAACTATCCAACCATACACCCACATAATTGAATCCTACAAAGGCGAGCTAGATGAAGAAAATTAACTACATGTATTTTTTTTAAGATGGGGAATCCTGTTATGAGCGAGCAAGGTACATTGATAAACATGATGAACCTAACTTGAACCCTTTGACCGAGAATGAGTAGTGATGATGAAGTTGATGAGTGGTTTATCACTGATATGGAAGAACACATAAAAAGGGGGGAAAACGAGGAAGACGTATTGATTAATATCATGAAGTCATTAATAGAAGAATGTAAGACAGTTTACAAGAGTAGGCAGATGAAAACATCCGAAACTGATAGAGTTCTTGAAGCATCCTCTATGGTCAGTAATGACACTATAGAAGAAGATAGTCATCCTTCGAGAACTCTACCATGCCAATTGCAACCTATGGAGTTGAGCCCATAAAGTTTTTCCCTTCCCTGCATAATTGGTAGTTTTAATTTATATGCTATGACAGACTTAGGAACATGTGTGAATATTATGCCTAATTCAGTTTTTGAATACTTAAAACTAACTAATCTTAAGAAAACTGATATATTAGTTAGAATGGCCAATATGACACAACAAGAACCATTAGGAACCGTGGAGAATGTCCTTGTTAAGATTGATAAATTTGTTTCCCCGTGCGATTTTGTTGTTATTGACATGCCAGGAATCCTTGGTGACATGATGATCCTGGGCAAACCTTTCCTCGCAACCATTCATGCTCAAATTGATGTTTTCAACGGGGAAATTTCATTTGGGATTGGTGAGGATAGGGTTAAGTTTGATGTAAAAGGAAACTCCCACCACTCTAACACCACCTTTGAAAAAGTTTACATGGCAACTGAGAAAGAATCCTTTAACCCCTCGAAACAGAAGGCGATCTATTTTCATATGAATCTCCTACATGTTTACAATTTGAGTAAAACACTAGAATTCACACTAATAGTGATATTGAAACCATTGATTCACCTAGAAACATACATGAGACAAGTGAAAGGTGTGCCGACCATCAACCAGACAATAAAAAGGACACATCAAGATGGCATGTGTGTAAACCTGTTTGAGTGTTTTATGATAATGGTAGTGGCGAGGATTGAGGAATGTGGTCTATATGCAATCCGAACATAAGCTTCTATAGTGGATACGAAGCTGTTTATGGAAAAGGTGAACATGGAATGCCCAAACAATGGGTATGTTTTCGAGATCAAGAGAGACGTAATGTAAAAGGAAGTTGTATGAAATTTGCAGATTTTCTTCATGTACGTTACGGAAATAAAAAAATTGATGATACAACTTGGGAACAAAGATACTATGAATGGGTTGCTCAGAACTATGAGTTTGATAATGACAGGATCCCGTCAATAACAGCAGCATTACATCCAGATAACATACATTGTCCAACGCTGCCATTATTACAGGATTCTCCACATGATGACTGGTACATAAAAAACCACACTAACTATAACATAGGAAGCCCCTCTGATCAAAGCATGCCTATGACTACTAGGGGTAACATCGACCCATTCCCATAAAGATATCCCAAAACTGATTTAAGAGAATCGCTGCAGTCAAAACCAATTAAGCCGCGTCCCTGTGATTATTCATTTGAAGAGCGGTTGACAGTTAAGATTGGGTATACTAGCATAACAGATTCTGATAGGGAAAAAGTATTCAACGAATAGGTACTAGATAGCTTTTATGTCTAGGCTGACTACTCTAATATGTTTGCTAACCCTTACTCAAGAAGATTCGATGAATATAAGCGAATATTCATCAACAAGGTAGAACAATTATCGAATGAATATGAATTAAAGATAGGGAAGAAAGGATATGTTCTAGATGATGTATGGGAAAATGTGAACAATACCATGGATGTACAACATACGTATGAAACAATGAAGGACATGAGGAAAAATAACTTTGGAAATGTTGAATTGAGAAAACCAGATATGCCCCGCTTATGGTAAATATAGAAACCTTCAAAGTAAAAAGGTACTTTTCACAAGAGGAAGAAGTTTTATCTGCATTACCAAACAATTTGAAGACGCTTTACCCTTAGGAAGAGCAAATTGGTCACAATTTGCCAGGATGATCCAAAATGAATTAATCACTGATTACCAAAGGAGCAACGCCGATCGAGCATGAGTATAACTTAAAGACTCGTTAATAAACAAAAGTGATTATTGGGATAAAACTCGTCTTTTTTATCTAATACACTTATTTTTCTGCATTTTAGTGGGTTTGTATATTTCTTACTTTATTTTGTAGGTTCTTTCAGCAAGGAAGATGATTTTAAGGTCATCTCGACTAATAATCATGTGGTTAAAATTTTGCTATAGGTAGCATTTACAGCGTAACCCTCACAGTTACACCGTAATCATTTAAGCTACAGCGTAATCTGATCCTTGATTACATCGTAGCTGGTCATTAAATTTTTAATTAAACCACATGGTTATGACGTAACTATTTAGGTTACATCGTAACCTCTTTCTGCAAGAACCACACATTAGTTTGAAATATTTACAAAACCGTGTATATTTTTAAAATGAATTTTGTAGGCGTGTTCTCTGGAAACCGTCATGACACTTCACTTGTCCACTTGGGCCACCAAGTGGTTTAAAAGGCTTGTTGCATTCGCTAAATGCAACCATGATTCCTACGAAAGTGAGTTAGTTTTCTTGTACATTTTTTGTAAGCATTTATTGCATGTAGGTTTGTTTAGTGATTTCAGAGGAAACGAGGTTGCTCGAGGGGCGCTTAATGGGAATTCATCCCATATCGATATCATATCAAGCTTAGACAATACTCAGGGAGTTTCTTGTTCTAATTCTACTCTTTTTTTGACTTTTCATTTCCTTTATTGTACAATAGGGACATTGTACAAACCAAGTGGGGGATGGGAGTAGAATTACCACTGTGACCTATATTTGCCTTTGATTTTCTAGTGTTCTTTGAAAAATTATGCCAATTTAAAAAAATTGACATGTTTTTCTTACTGAACTAGATTAAATCTTTGCCGAATGCACATATACCGTTTATTTCTATTGGTGAGGATAAGTCTGATGATCCGTTTCATCCAATATATAAGTGTGCCGGTAGTATTGTAGACATTAGAACTTGGCCTGCACATCATTTTGAGACCTAATTCATTAGCAGGAATAGATGGTTCGAGAAGGCAACATTTAGAAATTCACCCAAATAGCCTATGTGTGTGTGTGTTTATCGACTTGTTACACTGACTTGTCGACCTCCCGTGATAAAACGCTTTGTTGCACTCATTATTGATGCAAGATACCCCTACATCACCCTGTTGAAGCCAATCCGTGTTTTAAACACGTATTATATATGTTTCATTTCACCATTCTGTCTTCGCCAACCCTATAGTCTATCTTTTTTTGTTGAAATTTCTGGCTATTTAAGTCTATGGTTCAGGAAAATGGGTTAGAAGATTTTTGCACTTTCACTGAATACATATCATTATGATCATTGAAGACCCCGCAATATTATGACTTTAGATATTGCTCATCTAAAGTGGGGGGATGTATTATGTAATTATGACAGGAGTATTGTGAAAAAAAATGTGTATGAATGAAAAATTGTGTATGAATAAAAATGTGTATTGCTCATCCAAAGTTAGCCCATTATTGAATATATGATCAGGTTTTCATGCTTGGACACTTGGACTATGGATGGACAGTAACCGGTTATGTCTACCTTAGATTATATTTGACTATTTTATTTTATGTCTTTATTTAACACCAATTAATATGTTCCCATGCCTAATCCCTAAACTTTGGTTTTACTCGAATGGCGGAATTGAATGCAATCATATATGTCTATTCCATCGTTATGGATGTGTATATGTGATTTGTCGCCCCTGTTGGTGTAAAGCTTTTGGTAAAGGATTAGAAGATCCATACCCTATATCATTCTCTATCCTAACCCTTGGTTTTACTCAAATGGTGGAATTGAATGTAATAATGTATGTCTATTCCATCGTTATGGATGTGTATATATGGTGTGTCGCCCTTGTTGGTGTAACGCTTTTGGTAAAGATCGTAGAATGATCCACCAAGTTTAAACTAGTATTTGTTACCCATGTTGCCTTTGAAAGCCATTAAGACCTTAACTCTAGTTGGTGAAGATTTGTGTACTTTCCAAGCTTATAATAGAATACATGATATGACAGTGCTATTGAGCGATCACCCCAAAAATGAAACACTTAAACTAGTTTGAGAGTTGAGTGATTTTTAATCCCCTTTTTCGTGATGTGTTCGGCTTTGATGTTTTCTAGCATAAGTAAATGATTGAATTATGAAAAAGTTACTTAAAGAATAATTATTATATGAAGAGTAAGCGCTTATGTGAATTACCAATAAAGGGTAGAAGTATGATAAGTTATATAATGCAGAAAATATAATGAAGTATAATGTAATGGTATGATATGATTAAATATGAGACGTATAAGAATGATAAAGAACGAAAGCAACCTCGTTGATATATGAAAGAAATGAATGATAAGTAAAACGGATAAACGAGTGTACCTTAAGGTAAATCAAATGAAAGAATGATAAAGAATTATTAGAACCATGTAAATACCTATTTTTATACCCAAAACTTATCTGGAACCACCAAAACTTATCTACGCTTCAACAAATACCTATTTTTATACCCAATGCTCAAAGTTTTATTAAAACATCACCCTTGTTATCATATTGGCTGAATTTCTCATAAAAAAAATCAACCAAGACTTACAAATTGCATGTAATATCTGTATACATGTAAACTATAACTTGTAACTTTAATATAATGCAAGATATTGTGTATAAGACTAAAAATCATCTAGTACTTCCTCTCCCCTCCTAAATTTCCTGAGATAACTCCCATATTGGGGAACCAAGAACACACAAACACTTAGTCAAGACTTGTACAACTTATAACTCATAATACCTAAGACTAGTGACTAGTGAACTTGACCAAGACTTCCTTAAAACCCTCTTTGTGTCTTGGAAATTCCTAGGGAAATATTGACTAGTCAAGGAAGTATATAAGGCCTTAGCTAGAAAGATAAACACACACAACTTATTTCCTTAGTGAAATCAACACAATTTTTCTCTTGTTCCTCCTCGAAACCCACGGCATACCACAAAACACATAAACAATCCATACCAAATTTATTTACAACATATACAAGTGTTCTAGTAATATATCTAAGATATACCAATAAGGTTTGAAGGCTTGGTTAAGCATTTAAAAGGGTTAAGCAAGGAAGGTTTGAAATTAGGGTTTACTTGGATTTAGGGTTTTCAAGGTGTTGGAAGCTAGGGTTTGTTTGCTAAACAAGGGTTTAAGCATTGTTTTTCATCACCATACTTCATACCAAGGTTATCAAAAAACCTTAATCACTTTACTTTCATGATTTTATGCATATATAATGTTTGTATAGTTAATCACCATCTAAGAAACTTATTTACTTATAAAATGGATTTTTACTTGTGATCAGTGTTTAGTAAACTTTGTCATGTGATATATTGATGTTATGATCATGTTATAAAGCAAGTATATACACTATATGAGTGTTGGTTAAATTATATAAAGTATATCTAAGTAAATGGTATGAAAAGTTACTTATTAAGGATTATGAACAAATGAGCATGTAGACTTATGGATCTTGTGACTCTTGGACATATTATGGACTTGTATACTAGAGGACTGTAAAAATATACAAGGTTGTATATTGATCACATTAGAGGACTTGTAACAAGGTGACTAAACTAAAAAGTTACAAAAACAAGTTTAAAACACATTTTAACAAAAACATCAAATGTTTCTGTTTTAATTCGAAAAATAACCTATTTATTTTATATTTTTATAAAATACTACATCTCATGGGGATTCCAAATATATAAGAAACCCAAAAACCGATTTATAATGAAGGAGATACGTAATTTATAAGTTATACGATAATAAACGCGTTTATAAAAGAAATTTTATAAAAACTTATTACAAACCACTTCTGATATAAATGAATGATTATTTTTCTCAGATAGTACATATTTTTAGGATTCCAAAACAATAAGAATCATAATTTTTCGATCAATAACGAAGGAGTTATGGATTTTTCCGCGTTTACGATAATTAAAGTTTATAAAAATAGTTTTATAAACTATGAACAGTAAAAATCACTATTCATCTCAGATACATTTTGGAAAATACATTAATTAGATAAAACTTTTAATTACGAAGACGTGCTCGAAAGAATCACTAAAAACGGAGTTAAAACGAATAAGATACGACATTTACGAGTTTACGACGATTAATTTTATAAAAATAATTTTATAAAAGTATATGAACAGTAAAAAGTACTGTTCACCAGAGGACTTAAAATATAAAAATGTAATATTTTGATAACTCGTCTTAATACGAAAGCGTGGACATAAGAAACGTAAGAAACGGACTTAAAACGATAAAGTTACGCCGTTTTTACTAAAGAGATATTTATAAACATTTTTAACTTTATAAATATGGTTTCACTGATTCAATTAAATGATGATGTAGCTATATAGAATTATATATGGTATTAGTTAATCAAAGTGCTTAGTACTCATACGACCTATAATCAATTAGGTTGCATTCGGGCGTATTTGTGACGCATTTTCACGCATTTGATTTACATTATCGATTCATTCACTCGAGGTGAGTTCATAGCCCTATGTTTTACATTTATAAATGATTTACAAGTTTTGGGGTGAGAAACATATGCATGTTTTATAATTGGACGCAAGTGGACATTTTACATTACGATTACGTGTTTGCCTAGGTAGCGATAACCCTCTCAGCCCATTATCATGAACTGTCAATTAATTATTGTGAGCGCAAATGTTATAAATAGATTTATTTAGGATTGACATCCCCGTTCGGGTGAGTCATGCTCAGTGTGCCGGTATGCCAAACAACGAACGTATACCATGTCAGAATTGGGATG
>BQNB010162507.1:0-12308 GCA_026074375.1 Tanacetum coccineum | reverse complement strand
GGGAAAGCAAGTTCATGTTTCACGAGATTTTACAAGTCAAAGAAATAACTGTATAATTTATAAATTTGAGTTGATAGGTTTTGACTAGTTCGGTTTTCACTGGTTCGGTTATCTAGTTCGGTTATCAAGCAAAAACTAGTTCGGTTCTACTGGTTCGGTTATCTAGTTCGGTTATCAAACAAAACTAGTTCGGTTCCACTGGTTCGGTTATCTAGTTCGATTGTCAAACAAAAAAACTAGTTCGGTTCTACTGGTTCGGTTCACTAGTTCGGTTCCAACAGAAATAAACTAGTTCGGTTCCACTGGTTAGGTTCACTAGTTCGGTTCCAACAAATAAACTAGATCGGTTCCACTGGTTCGGTTCACTAGTTCGGTTCCAACTAGGATCAACTCGTTCGGTTCCTACTAAATCAACTAGTTCGGTTCTAACTCAAGAAACTAGTTCGGTTCCAACTTAAGAAAACTCGTTCGGTCCTAACTGAGATCAACTTGTTCGGTTCCAACTAAAACCAGCTAGATTGGTTCCACTGGTTCGGTTAACTAGTTCGGTTGACTCGTTCGATATTCTAGTTCGGTTCCAACATACAAGACTAGTTCGGTTGTAACTGAGACGAAACCTAAATTTTTAAAACTCAAAAAGACCCATTTTTGATTATTTTTTTTTTGCAAAAAAATCTTGTACAACTAGTGTTACTAACCCTATAGGAACAAGAAAAATGACAACTTTAAGGTTTTTAAGCCGAAAAATTTTAAATCAAGATTTTGCTCTTTGTAAAGGTTTTGAACACAAATCAAAAGACAAACACAAAAACTAAACACACCACTCCATGGCTCTTGATACCAATTGAAGAATACTAGTAATCTTTGATATTATGCAAGAACTAGAGAGATAAGTGGGTTAGAAAGTTTCTTAAGAGAGAAAGTAATATGGAATAGATGATAATAATATTATGTGTGTGAAATGAGAAATGAAACAACCAACCACCCTCTCCAAGGCATGGAGAGGGTATATATGCTACAAACAAGGCCGGCCATGGGCTTTACTAAGGCTTCCATGGGCCTTGGGCCAGACTAGCTTACTAGACTAATCATATAACAAACTACGGGCTAAGACTATTACAACTTGGAAGTGACCGATACTTTTCTTGTTTCCAACAATCTCCCCCTAAGGGAGGTCACTCCATTTTACAAAATTTAAACCTAGCATACTATGCTATATCTCTTAGTCTTCAGCTCGTAAACTTGACTTTCTCTTGTGAATATGTTGTAGTAATCTTTGACTTTAGGCTCGAGCTTGTTCCTTTATCTTTACTTGTAAGTGGAGATGTGATCTTGAGCACTGTGAGATCATCAACCAAGCATAATCTCGTTTCGCCATCTTGTTACTTTGTCATCTTGTGATCTTGTGACTTCTGGACCGACATGCTCATACCATTCTTGATTTGTTGACTTGGAAAGCTTTAATGTTGCATCTTTCTTGAAGTTCTTTAACTTTAACACTTCGTCACTTCGAGAAAGACGTTCGGTATCAGAGTGACGGAAACTTCTTTGAAATTCTTTGACTTTAATACTTCGTCACTTCAAGAAAGACGTACGGTATCAGAGTAGCGGAAGTCTTGAAACATGTACTTGAGCTTTCATGATGTCTTTATGTTTTGTCGGTCGGGTATGAGCATGTGGTTATGAATCTTGTGAGCCAGCTAGAATCAGGTACCTTCACCACCATCTTTAAGTATCCCGCATTAAAACAGCTAGCAATAAAGTGAGAGGACGAATATGGCTTTGTCATTCGCCCGTGTTTGGTTGGAATAACCTTCAAATCCGTGAGGATCGACCTGTGATCAGGTAGATTCAATTTAAGAAGAATCTCCTTGACATGATTTCCAGCTGAAGTATAGAATCTTTCTAACACATATGTATTAGATTCATTAAACTCAGCATGTTCTCATTACCAGAACATCTCAAAGCAGACATCACGATAAGAGTGAACCAGTGAGTTACTGTCTCACCGATTGGAATAGAAAAATCTATTTGAAAATTAATCGACGTGTCACTTGCTAAAGTGGTTTTGTGACACATCGAGAGTGTTGATCATTTCAAAAATTCGTCATCAATCGTCAATTCATAACCTGGAACAAGTTTGATTCTTATAGAATCGCTCCATCGTTTCTTTCCAGTTGTCACAAGTTTGATTCAAAAGGAATCGCACAAGTCACCTACCATGAGCTTGTTTGATGTTGACTCAAGTAGGATTTCCATCTTCATTGTGAATGAAATCACTCGGATGTTCTGGCAAAATCACAAGGATAATGCGTAGGACTCTTAGTATATATCTTGTTATTCACATTGTGTGATTTAGCAAGCTTAATTTGACAAGTGTCCTAATGAGATTTATGGATGATCTCTTTTGGCTCTAGACTCAATAGTGCACTTTGATTTTAGTGATCGGAGGCTGGAGCAGACTGCCACCTTTTCAATATCAACTAACTCGGAGTGAGAAAGTAGATAGAAATGCATGTAATCTCCGTGATAAATGAAACAAGAGTCTTTTGAGAGACCTTGAGTGGCTAGGGAGGGTTGTGCATAGCGTCACTGGGTCCATGACAGTCTTTAATGTCAGACAACACCTTAGTGTTTCTGACAGTTTATGTATTGACCCAGTTTCTGCCTAAGTGTATGGAGAGCTTCTTTCTTTACACCCTTTATCCTTACATTTCTTTTTCATTCTTCAACCCCTTCAATGCTTACCGATACTTCATAACTAACACCTTGTTGGGTTTGTTCCAGTGTTAGCTCCATCTCAGTCGACATTATTCCCTTTTCTTACTTTTTCTCCTTTTATCATACCTAAGGACTTCTACACTAACTAGTGGATATCCCTGGGTAGATCCCTCTAGTTCTGGCTGGATCATGGGATTTGAATACCTATGCCTAACCACCTTATATCTCCATAAATTTAAGAACATGGCCGGTCTTTTGGGTATTCCATCACAATCCTTCAAAACCATTGAAAATTCAATCAAAGTGTAACACCCCTAAAATTTCAACAATGCAACGGAATACCACTTGGGGTGCTACTTCATAGCATAAAGTACAAGTTACAGAAAACGACCTCAAAAGAGACGTGTAATAAATATCACATTCGGTTTAAATAAATCAGAGTAAATTTATGTCCCAATAATTTATAATTTAACAAGATTACATGAGTTCAAACGTGACTCATTTGTATAATTAAAGAAAACATTTATCGAATGTGAAGAAAACCAAGTCCTTATAGTTTTGATATCCACGCGTCTCGAATGCTCCCAATGCTCAGCTAGCAAGATAATAACCTGAGAAAATACATGCAAAAACGTCAACAATAATGTTGGTGAATTCATAGGTTTAAGTAAAAACAGTATTGAAATAATTCAAGTAATATTCCAGTAAGAAAAGTAGCGTTACAACATTTCAAAGTATTATTTCTGAAATCCAAGTAGTGGTTCAGTAAATCAAGTAGTATTTAAAAGTGGACCACAAGACTTAAGTAATGGTGGACTAAGTACGTATTCCGAAGTCCAAAACAAGTAATGTAGACAAGAGAAACAAATTCACCAAGTCTAAGTATATATTATTGCACTAAGCTCATGACACCGAAACCTTAACGTACTTCAATCAATAGATTGGAATGCCCCACAAAAGTAGGATGTTCTGCCAAACATCCTAGAAAGTAATACCTCAAATGTTCAATGCACCATGAGTCAGCTTGTGACCCCAAAGAAAGGTGGGGATTGTCAGTCCCGATAGATCTATCCACAACACTCGCGCTCACTACACTAGCAACTGACGGTTCATGATAAACAGGGGACTTAAGTGGCAGAGAAGGTACTTAGGCAATAATATCAGGCATAGCATACAGTTTGAAACAACACTTGTGTCCAAAGGTAAAAAAAAACATGCATAGCAAATCAAACTTAGTAAGTTCATAAGTAATCAACCATGTATTAAAAATTCAGATAGTAAGCAAGTAAAAGCTTTAGTAAAAATAATCATTTAACGCTTAAGTAGTAGAAATCAATTTGGTAAAATGAGCATGTATTCTCACCCCGAAAACAGTTTATGAAAAACATTAAAAGAGAAAATGTGGGGCTATGAACTCACCGCGTATAGAAGAGACGAGAGCAATCGAGAAATCAAAAACCAACGAGAAGACTCCAAGAAATTAGCCGGGACCTACATCATAAGTCGCGACATAATATTATAAAGTATTCCAAGAATTATGCATATTTATTCAATAACTAGTTTACAAAAATGCAAGACATGTGCAACACCGAGTCGGGTCAAAACTAAAGTCTTTTTCTAATCCATATGGATGTATAACCTGAAGACATACTCCATTATGCATCTACTAAGTCTCGGCCCTTAATCCTTATCGTAACCACACATGATCACACTTTCCGCTTTTCCAATCCTAGACGTAAAAGTCTATTTTCTGGTTTGGGTCAGATTTATGAGAGCATTGCTCTCAAACCATTAAGGCTATGAATATGAGGCTTGAACCTCTGGAAAGCCCTTGGAACCTATTTTCCAGAACACTAAGCCAATCATTCCAATTGTTTACCATTTAAGAGAAAAGTTCATTTTACTAACTGAAACTCAAAACAGAAAACTCAATTTCCAGATTTTAGTCAACTTCACGTTATCGTATCTCTTAATCTATAAAAGATACAAAAATGAAGCTTTCACCCCTGGAAAGCCACTTAAGTCTAGTTTTCAAAACATTTGGCCAATCAACTAAACCATTTACCAATCCATGGGAAATGGATTTTTATCAACCGAAGGTCAAACCAGAAAGTTGGCTGAACTTCTATTTCTTACGGAAAAGTGCATAATTCTTAATCTACAATAGCAATGGATGCGAGGCCAAAAGCTAAAGCTTTCCTAAGATATCTAGTACTGATTCATGCTTTAAAACCCAAACCTTTAGTTCAAAATTTTAGAGATTAACACGTTTTATATTCAAAGGTCCAGATTTGACTTATGATCGTAATTCGACCATAACTCCTTCATCCGGAGGAGTTGGTTGAGTATCCAATTCACCACATGATCCCCTAAGAGTATATTTTCCAAATAGCAAATAATATCAGTAGGCACAAGCCAAAATGTTTGAGAAAATGGGGCGACAAACTGCTGTCCCCAAAATAGTCCGCAAAATCTACTCCTAACTCCATCACAAACACTTTCAAATCCCCAATTAACTCATCACAAGGCCACTAATCATCAAAGTGAATCATCTAACACCTATTTTACATCACTTATCCCACTTAATCAAGATCAATCACAATAAGCATATGCATGTTCATAAAAACCCCAAATCAACACATGCATTGCTAGAAACATCAAATTAGTGAAAAGGGAGTACAAGAAAACAATTTAAAACTTACAATTGAAGGATTTTAAGAGATCACACAAACCCTATGTGGGTTTCTTGTTCTAGGCCGCGGCAACAAAACCCCCAAAAGGATGAACCCTAACTTTTCTTGAGTCCAATCTTGCTTGTAATCACCTAGAATCGAACCATTGATGCTCCTACACCTTTAATTCCAATCAATCTCTTAAAAACTCAAGATTCTTGAAAATTAATATTTTTACAAATCCATGAATGGTGAAATTAGTTATGGGGATAGATTGAGGATGATTTTAGGGATCTTTTGGTGTGAAGAAGAGATGATTTCAAGAAGTTTTAATGGTGATGGTGAAGGTTTTATGGTTGTTTAGCTCGTACAGTAAAGAAGAGAGGGAGGAAGAAACTGATTTCTTGTATTTGGGTTGTGTGTGTGTCGTGTGTTTATAAGTAAAAAGGGGGAAGAGTGGGTTTTTAGTTGGGCTTTATTAGTTAGGCAAAAATAATCATAAGGGTGTGGTGTTGGGCTTATGGCCGGTCTAAAGCAAGAGGGAGGAGTGGGTTTCGGCCCACTTCTTCCTAACTAATAATACTTATAAGTCTCGAGCCCTAAAACCTTTCCTAGTCTGACACTTTTTCCTAAAACGCAAAAATTTAACTCGGTTGCACATGTAAACTTTTAAAAGTAAAATTTCATATAAAATAAAATATAATTGGCGTTCGGGGTCAAAATACGGAGTCATTGATTTCTCGTTGCTCAAACACGGTTAAATTCTTAACGCATAGCACTTTTCACTTAAATCCGACGATTTTTACCAAAATCGACAAAATAATAAATGGAAAATTTTCTATAATTTAGAAAATAATTATATAAGTCAAAATAAATAATGACTTTAAATTCGGGTTCTTACAATCGCCTTAATCTTAAGAATGATATGCCGCCTTGGGATAAGAAATTATTACACTAAGTAACAAACCAACATTTTAATCAGATTAATGATGGCTAATACATTTTCTTATATTTGGCTACACCGCTCTTTTATCTTCTGTTAATTTGCTTGCGTATGTTTTAGTGTCTTGAATTGATTTTAGTCAACGCAAAACTCGTGTTAGACTCTCAAGCTGAAAACCCCTCCTTATCCATTACATTTAGGATTAACATAGGTTTAGCATCGGTTTAGCATAGACTAGTGATCGACACCAAGTGTTTCTTGCTCTTAGTGATCGACACCCTACTTACCATGAAACTTCCATCGATCGGGTACACTTCCCATGAAAAGTGTTGTTTTAGGTAAAGTCGGCAAAATATAAATTTAAAACTTGAAAGCATAAATTACACCTACACGACAACACCATCATATGTCTTATTTCTTGATCATTTCTCTCATTACCTATGGATATACCCTCTTCGTTCAACGTCTGACATGTTTGATAAATTTTTCTACTTTCGTAATTATATTAAAAACCAATTCAAATGCGCAATAAAAAGATTCCAATGTGATCATGGCGGTGAGTTCAATAACAACCGACTTCACACCCTCTTTGCCAAACATGGCATTCAACTTAGATTCTCTTGCCCAAAACATCCCAACAAAATGGCAAGGCGGAACGAATGATACGAACAATCAACAATATCATTCGCACTTTACTTTTTCAAGCACACCTTCCCCCACCTTTTGGGTCGAGGCTCTCCATATGGCCACCTATCAACTCAACCTTCTATCCTCTATCGCAATTCACAATAAAATACCTTATACTTGCCCTTTTAACAAACCACCTGATTACTCCCGCCTATGAATATTCAGGTGTCTATGCTACCCTTACCTTCACTCCCCACACAAACTTGCTCCATGAGCCATTCCTTGTATATTTTTGGGCTACCCGCTTACCATCATGGTTTTCGATGCCTAAACCTCGAAACAAATAAAATTATCCTCTCTAGACACGTCACTTTTGATGAAACCTAATTTACATATCGTTCTATGACACCCTCCTCCGCGCCTTCTTACACCATCCTCGACCCCACACCTTCCCCCATCCTAAGCACCCTCGCATCAACCCTTATACCTCCCCCTAAAACTTATGAAACAACTCAGCCCAACAATACGACCATCCCTAATGCAGAGCCTAACATCCCATACGGCCCAACACCCCAAGGCCCAACTCCTACAAAACCATCACCTTCACCTCAGTCCACCCTTGTAACTTTGATAGCCCACAACCATGCCAACGGCCCATCTACTTCGGCCCATCAAACCAGTCCACTACCACCAGTAATTTTCGACTTTTCAAGTCCTCAGCCACACACCGATCCTATATACGAACCTCCTCGTACTCATCCCATGATCATTTGGTCGCAATCAGGCATTGTCAAACCTATCAAACACTTTTCTCTACATACTTCTTCTATTTCTCCTATCCTTAAAAATCCATCTCACGCCTTAAAAGACCTAAACTAGCGTAATGCTATGTACGATGAATATAATGCATTGGTTAAAAATGGAACTTAGCTACTTATACCAAGGCCCATGGTGTTAATATGGTTCGCTCCATTTAGTTTTTAAGCATAAGTTTCATGCTGACGGGACTTTGAGCCGCTATAAGGCTCGTTTAGTTGCTAACAGTAGTAGTCAACAACTAGGTGTTGATTTTGATGAGACATTTAATCCGATCGTTAAACCGGCCACAATTCACATGATCCTTAGCCTTGCCGTGTCTCATCAGTGGCCCATACACTAACTTGATGTTAAAAATGCTTTTCTTAACGGTGACGTACCTGAGACTGTCTACATGCATCAACCACTCGGTTTTGCTAATGCTAGGTTCTGTAACCATGTTTGTTGTTTGTAGAGATCTTTATATGGACTGAAACAAGCACTTTGTGCTTGGTTTCAGCGTTTTGCAGGTTATGCCACACGGGCCAGATTTTATCACAATCGCTGCGATTCTTCTCTATTTATTTGTAGGCAGGGTTCTCAGGTTTCTTATCTTCTTATTTATGTGGATGACATTATTCTTATAGCTTCCTATCCAGCACTACTATAGTAGATTATAGATTCCTTATATAATGAGTTTGACATGACTGATCTTGGAGCACTTAATTATTTCCTTGGTATTTCTGTGGATCGCAATTCTACAGGTTTATTTTTGTCTCAAAAGAAGTACGCTCATCAGCTTCTTGAGCGTGCTCACATGGTTCATTGTAATCCTTCTCGGACACCCATTGATACAGATATTAAACTGGGTCCGGATGGTGTTCCTGTTTAGGATCCCACTTTATATCGCAGTCTTGCAGAGAGGCTACAATATCTTACATTTACACGTCCAGATTTGTCTTATGCCGTTCAGCAGGTTTGCCTTTATATGCATGATCCAAGGGAGCCTCACTTTGATGCTCTTAAGCGTATCTTTTAATACGTTTGAGGGACTGTAGACTTTGGTCTCCAGTTATATGCTTCCGCTACTACTTCTCTAGTTGGTTATACTGATGCTGATTGGGCAGGTTACCCCTCTACACGCAGGTCTACTTCAGGTTACTGTGTTTTTCTGGGTGATAATCTTTTGTCTTGGTCAGATAAACTTCAACACACCCTCTCTCGCTCTAGTGCCGAAGCTGAATACTGTGGTGTTGCTAATGTTGTCGCAGAGACTGCATGGCTTCACAATCTACATCATGAGTTAGATCCTCCTCTATCGACTGCCACTCTTGTTTATTGTGATAAAATTAGTGCCATTTATATGTCTGCCAATCCTGTTCAACATCAATGGACAAAACATATTAAGATTGACATTCACTTCGTCCGTGATATGGTTACCGCTGGTGAGGTTAGAATTCTCCATGTACCATCTCGCTACCAGTATGCTGATATCTTTATCAAAGGACTTCCTTCAGCTTTGTTTGAAGAATTTTAGTCCAGTTTGAGCGTCTATCCTCCTCTCGCTCTAACTATGGAGGCATATTAGTCAACACATATTATTAGTCAACACATATTTTTGGATGATTAGATTATGCTTAGTAGGATGATTGGATAAACATTAACTGTCTAGTCATCATTAGCTATATTGTAGTCATTGGGCTCAAGCCTATCTATTTATATCTATATATATCTTGTATATTAGACAGGAATGATCAAGGAATCAAATTAACCTTCAATATTGTTTACCCTTATGCTCCTCCATGAACCCTAAGGAAGAAGACATCGATCTAGTGGAAAAATTTGATCATGTCAGAAACATGATCTTTCAAGAAAACTCTATATATGACAGTAAACTACTCTTAAACCGAACAACATATCCAATAGAAATACTAAATGAAACCGACAATGTTAAAGATTTGACATGAAAAGGGAAAATGAGAATAAGGGAATGTGGATTCGAAACCATTGATGTGACTGGAAATAATAAAGAGTCTTTGTACAGAGAGTAGTCAGCCGCAGGCTTATGGACTCTACTTCAAGATGTACAATATTGAAATCATGAAGGTATGCATACAAATATATATATTTTTAATTCTGTAACTGTTTTTTTAAATATATATATATATATATATAATAATATATATATATAATATATATATATTATATATATATATATATATATAGTTTTTTGTTTTGTTACAAATGAGTCAACATCCAAAAGGGCACGAAGGGTATGAAATGGATGAAGATTTTTAGAAGAAATATGTGGTCCCCATAAGGCCATATATCGAGATGAGTAAAACTAGTGGTATTCCGCCATATGTGTTGTCAGCTAGAGTTTCCTCCTTGTCGGTTAGAATCATTGTATTTAATGTAAAGGGTAAGAATGAGTTTGCGATTGAGTTTCCTCCCCCTGTGGGTACCAAAATCGTATGCACAACTTATGTGTTGTGTGTGCCGACCATATGGTCTCTATCACAAGCATATGCATTGGAGCCCATCTGTTCCGTGTTTAGGGATAATGCACCAGCTTAGCCTAGCAACTCCCCTGAAGAAGAAATGAGACAAGACAAAATTGTAATTTATTATACTTTTCTTTCTTTTCAAGTCTCCTAATTTGTTTTTTAATTTGCTTTTACATTGTTTTATAGTGGAGGCAGAATACCATTCCCGAGTCTTTCACACCATCTTTTGAGCATTAGGATCAAATCCCTTCTTGATATTTCTAGATTAAGATTAGATTCCGCTTTTATCTTATTATTATTGTGTCAAATATATAGATAATACTTTTTCCTATTATTAAAATGATAGCGATATATGTTATCTGTGATGATAATGTTTAAGGGCACACTTTCATATTCTAAATTAGCTTTCCTCATGATATTGGCAAACTAGCTACTATTATTGCATAAAATAAGTGAACCCTATGATAAAACAAATATGTAGAATGATGTTCGGGGGAAAACATTAACACGATAATGTGAATGAACCCAAAAACTATGTTTTCATAGCCTGAGTGTGTAGTAAATGTGGAAGCGATGAGCTCGAAGAACGTAGTGTTGGTGGTGGTGGCTGTTGTGAGGCGAGATCAAATGGACCGCATGTTTGATTAGGCGTTTAATTGCAGGGCTCGAAAGTATAAAGTTTTTTGTGTCAAACGTCTTGGAAGGCTAATCATCCAAAGGTGTGCTTATTAAGATTAAATTTAACTTACGCATTTAAGAATAAAAGTGTTATGACCTTTTTTTAACTAACTTGACCTACACGCTTGATTTAATGCCAAACCACAAAAGTGATAAAAATATGATGGTCTATTTCATCATCAAGGCTGATTTTATGCTCTTGTATAGATCATGTTTGAATATTACTGTCAATGTCGTTAGTATTATTAACAAGACATGGGGGTGAGTCAGAATGTGTAAAGGTTTACATGAGTAACTTTTTCAGTACAAGTCTAATGGGGCGGGTGGATTCAGTTGACTCGGAGACACTTTTTTGTCCATTTTGTAAACATACACTCACTGTTGTTACTATGGTACCAACGACAATAGTTGTAACTGAAATCTTTGAATAAAAACAATAAAGGTGGTTGTATGCATTAAAAATACACTTTGAAATATGTGAGTTGGAAATACTGAAGTCAAATCTTAAACGTTCGGTTCTTCGGTGAAATCATGTCTTTAGTCATCAGCTTCC
This sequence comes from Tanacetum coccineum, assembly GCA_026074375.1. NCBI lineage: Eukaryota > Viridiplantae > Streptophyta > Magnoliopsida > Asterales > Asteraceae > Tanacetum > Tanacetum coccineum. Next base: position 812 of record BQNB010162507.1, on the reverse strand, counting down.
AACTTTAAGAAACCATGGAAGGCCTGAAAGAATGGTTAGATGCAGTGTTTACTGCCCAACTTCCTTGCATTGTTGTATCATGTCTTGACAGGAGAATCATGGTTGAAATATTAGGAAAACTAACAGAATAAGGAGGATGGGACTATCATCTAATCCCACATGGACAACAAGCAGATATAATTTAGCTCAAACACTAGGACGGAATTTGTAATTTACTCCTAATCGTAGTTTAAAGTACCTGTTATTTAATAGCTGACATTATCGCTATCATTTTAAAAGTCAAACTAGTAACTCGCAACATATTGAACAATGTCGCAACGCCTTTATAATTCCTCAATGGTGTGCTAATGGCTCAAGTAACAATAGGCTCTCTTATCGCCACTGTGAAAGGGAAAAACGGTGTGTTTTACTCGAGTAGAAAACTCATTTAACCATCCTTAATATATGTTTTTTACTACAGGCTCACCAACAACAAATCTAAAACAGTTTACAAAACTGCCAAAAAGGTCGGTCCAAATAACAAAATTCCATAGTTGATAGGTCTCTTTTCCTCTACCGCATGATGTTCAAAACCTGAAAGGTATGTGGAATAAATAAGCTTAGTACATGGCGAGTTAATAACTTCTATTGACATTTGTAATACACTTGTTTAACAAAAAGTCAATCTTAAGAAAACACTAAGATGGTACTTCTACGTTCATAGTTTATCGTTAACAGGAAATTCACAACCGGATAATTTACAGGTGCTTCTCAATTCAATTTTTTTAACCTTAGATGTTCATTTTTACTATCAAAGGATGATAATGCGATAC
>BQNB010162506.1:3430-13821 GCA_026074375.1 Tanacetum coccineum | reverse complement strand
AGTATTACAACAAAAACTTAAAATAAACTGAGTACAACAATTTTAAAGCAAACTTAATTAAATTTTAAACTACAAAAGTAAAAACAGGCGTGGTGCCTTCGGCTTGGCTTCTTTTCTTTTATAGAAGTCCAAAATGCATTCTTTTTCTTGGGTTGTGTTTGCTGTGAGTGTATAAAGTCTCACAAGCAATCATAGCCCTTCGTTTGCTTCTCTTCATCTCAGCCATTGGTTGGGGTGCGGGTTTTTGTAAGATTTCCAATATGGCAGCATTCTAGGGTTAGGGTTGAGTGGGGAAAGGTTGGGTTCATTAAAAGAGTGTACTAGGAGGGGATGGGAGGAGCTAGAAACCATGGGAAGAGGTGGTATGGTTTTGGCGCCAAGGGGTAATAGTACCCTGTTGGTTGCAGGTTTAAATGGTAAGTTTGGAAAAGATGCAACTTTTACCCCCCAACTTACCACCTCTTTTCATTTCCTTTTTAACCTTTTTTCAGTTATAATGAAGTTTCAAATTGAGCTCAAATGGTCCCTCTGTTTTTATAACTAAAAGAAATAAAAAGATTTGGCAAATTGCAAATTAGGTCCCTGCGCTTTATAACTAAAAGAATAAAAGGGAAGTTTGGAAAATTGCAAAACAGCCCTTGTGTTTTATTATAAAAAGAGTTAAAGAAACTTTCAACAATTGGCAGCTTTGGTCCCTGGATTCTTTTTTTGCCTCTTTTTCTTTATAAAACAAGTTTAAAAATTAACATTTTTGGTCCTTATGTTTTATAAAAAGGTTATTGGGCTTGGGTTTTGTGAATTGGGCCCATTGGGTTTTTATTGGGCCCATTGGGTTTTTATTGGGCCCATTAAGGTACAGTGTTTAGTTATTGGGCTTTTTCAAGCCCAATAAGGTATGGAGTGGGTTTGGGCTTGCAATGGCTGAGATTGGCTGTAACTGGGCTAGGATTGGGCCTTCAAAGTCTTCACAGTCTTTGTCAAATGCACACAAATGGGCTGCTGTAATTGATTGAGGGCCCATTTGGTCTTCACAGTCTTCATAATTATACTATTGGGCTTTCCCGGCCCATCAGATGGGTTAAGATTGCATCCAATAGTATTCTTCAGTTCCGGCTCCGGTTTGACTGCTGATTCTTCTGTATTGACTCTGACTTTGGCATTTTTGGACTTTGGCCTTGATTTTGCACAGTCTTTTCCATTCCATGCTCAGTTTTGTCATTTTGGCTTGGTTTTCTGTCTTTTTGTTGATATCCACTTCCTGCACAATACAAATGCAAAACAAACATATATTTGGCAGTTTTTGTCTGTTTTTGGTCATTTAAGCTCGTTTTTAGAGGTAAAAGATATGTGTAATTAAGCACTTATCAAATCCCCCAAACTAAGGTATTGTGTGTCCTCACGCAATGTTATGAAGTAAACATGTAAGCCCCGTTTTCACCATTTTCTGAATTTACACTAACTACAACTAATATTTTTGGATTTTCTCATTTTTTAACAAGTGTCCGAGGGCGTGACGTCATAACAATCCGAACATAAAGCGATAAAGAACGACCACTAATCATGGACGTTTGAAAAAGTTGTACTCGTTGCATAAAGAAAGTTAATTTAAGTTTTACAACCGATCATATGAAAGTTAAATGTAGCGGAAGCATAACAAAGTTTGACAATGACACCGAGTATATAAATAGACAAGTCTTGAAATCGGCGAAGTCACATAGCACATAGACTCCAATTAGCATCAAGAATCAAGCCAAGCTAAGCACTAAGAAAACATGTTTAAAACATCAATATAAAGTTGGTGAATTCATAGGTTTAAGTTAGTACAAGAGAGGACCACACAAGATTTCAAACGTTATTCTACTACTAAGAACTATACATCATCACATAAAAAGTATTACTGTTACGCTAAGCTCAATTACATCCGATGCTAATAATAACAGGGCATATCATATCAAGGCCACATAGTATTCCTGTCCCTAGACTTGTGTCCTAAAACCAAGAAACACCACAACGCACAATCGACAGACATATACGTTTGTTTCAATCGTTATGTTGGAACAAAAGTCAGATTGGATAATTAGTCCCAATAGATCCTATATATACTTCAACGCTCACTTAACCAATCCAATTGGCCATGGGTGACTAACGGTTCATGATAGTTCAGGCAATAATGGTTTGTAAGCAACTTAGGCAACACATAAACATGTAAAACACACGTTAAGAACTTGTGTCCAATTTTAAAAGCAAACAATGTTTCTCACCCCAAAGTATAAAGCATTTGTAAATCAGTAAAAACGTAGGGCTATGAACTCACCTTAAGCAAGTGGTGAATCGATAATCAACGAAAAAGAAATAAAGCCAAATGATCCTACACGCGACCTAAATAAACGACACGTCTTAGGAAAACGAAAGATAACCGAAACTTGTACGATACGCTTTCAAGAGAAAAGACATCCATGTGTGTTTGTGCTTTAGTTTATTTAATAAAGTATGACTAAATAAAAATGATAGAGTTTTTTGTTACGTTCTGACGTTTATCCGAAAATTGCCATTTTTAGTAACTTTCTATTTTGGGTAAGTTTTTTAGATTCGTGGTTAAACATCACCACGATAAATACCGTCCCATATAAATGATATACCGTATTTCCTAAATGGCACTAACTCGACCTAAAACGCCTTAGACTCATATTTCACTTTAACAAATATTGCTAAAAATAATCATTTTTTAGAAATCCTACGTTTTTATAATTCTCGACATCACCAAAATATGTTCATGACATTTCTAGTCTTTCTAATAAATATCTTAAGGTTTCTATATGTTTCGCTAAGGTTTTAAAGTTCAAATAAGCCCGAAAGTGCTCATAAACCCTATTTATTAATCCAATCAGCAACTACAATTATTTGTTTTTCCAAAAAGTGTTTCAAAACTCATTTCGCCATAAGTTGGCCGTTTAAAGTCCGTTTTTAGTCTTTAATATACGGAAATCAAATCTATAACGAAACGAGCTATCCAAAAACTAATTTTTCGACTATTGAAAACATTTTTAAGTGTCCTACAACCTCATTTAAATTTTCAATCAGCAACTCATATTTTTGAAAATGTACCATAAACTTAACCATAGACTCAACTATATAAGACCGCCATAGGTTCTAGTCCAACTTAAACTTCTTTTTCGCGCCAAACTAACTAACACAACCACTCTTATCTATCCTAACCTCATCATATTTATTGTTGCAACCCACTTTTCAACTCATCTCACCATATCTTATAAAACAACAAACATAATACTTGCATTTTTATAAAAGTTGACAAGAATATTTTGTATCATTTCTTTGATAAAGTAACACAAACACATGACTCTAAAACTTGAACAATATTCATAAGAATAAAAGAAATGAAACAAGAGATGGTCCAAGAATGCTTACAAGAATGAAGAAACAAGTAGAGAATCACAAGATCTCTATACCCAAAATGACTAGATCTATAAAACCCACTTATAAAATTAGAAAACCCTAATTTTATAACCTTAGAGAAAACCCTGGAAATCAAACACAAACAACAACACTTGGATATGAACGTTAGAACACCTTTGAAAATGAGCTAATTACTTGGATCTTGGAGGAAATCAAGAGAAATGAAACCCTAAGAGGGTGTTGGTTTGGCCGTGGGTTTCAAGAGAGGAGAAAGAGAGATGAAAGATTTTTGTGAGGCTTGGAAATGATATGAGAAACCCTAAGTGTGAGAATGTGGTATTTATAGGGAAAGATTAGGGTTTTGTGGTATCATAGTTCAAGTCACGTGGCTTGAACCACTCCTTCTTGGCTCACTATAGGGTGCGTCCAGTTTAGGTTTATGAGGCAATACCACGGATAGACAAATTTTGCTTGCCAAGGTTCTTAAGCAAATAATTCTAGCCAATGTTGAGTCAAATGAAGTTCATGTGAATGTTGCATGTAATGTCTACACATGAGAGTGACACTCTCATGTGTCATTTTCTTTACTTACATGTACACATGGGTGCATGTTTCAAAAATAGATGCCTTTTATTTAATTTTGAGTTCAAGGTGATATAGTTATGGTTTTGGGCGTCCGAATTTATGAAGGGGAGATATAAACGAAAATTTTGACTTGCAAACACGAGACATACGATAACTAGAGTTTACACAAAAAGGTTGCGGGTTTTTGGGGTTCCGTTAGGTCAAAAACGCGAAAAAATAATGGCATTAAATATAGAAAAACCCTAAATTTAATATTAGAAGTGATTAAAAATCACGAAGCACTTAGGAAAGTTAAAATATCTCATATAAGGCCTAAATTAATTAATAACCGATGTCGGGACGCGCCTGATGACATTTTTCAGATTTACGCGGTTTAACTTCCCGGTAAACTGTCAGATTCAAACGGAACTGTAAAAGTCAAAAGATATTAATCGAAAAGAGTTTAAATATTTAACCTAAAATTTACGGGGAGTTTTGACAATTTTATAATTATGGAAAAAGAACATGCACTATTATATTTTAATTACCGTAGTTGAAAAACAAATACATAATCTAGAAAGAGGAAAAACTAAACGAATGGTCAACCAAATCCTATCTTAAACGTCGCAAATCCCAGTCACACTTGTCATAGTGCCATGATTTTATCCCACTGGTCATGGTAAGCGAGTAACATATTTGGCAACGAAATACCCATTAGAGGTCTCTAACAAATATTCTAAACACTTATGATCAAAGTAATTAAACTAAATAGATATCTAGAAACAAAGAAATAGATGAATCACAATGATAATTATATTATAATCAAAACAATACATCGAATGTTGAGTCAAAAATCATGTTAAAAACAATCAAAATCATGATCAATAATGAAAGTAATAAGAACACAATAATTGATAGATAAACCGAATAAGATGATATTTGTTGTCCTCTCCTCCTGATCGACCAAGCACCTAACAGCTTAACTCTTAGTCCCTTACTGCGTCGAACTTTAAATAAAAAGGGGTAAACCCTTTTTGTTGCTTCCGTCGGTAAAAAAACAATGCCTCTGGATCATCTCAATTCGTATCGTATGCCTTGTATATAATGTAAATGTGAAGTTAGGAGACTTGGCAAATTTCCCCTCTATCGTAGTTGTCACACTAAATACAGTCCTTGGAAGTTTAGTAACTTTGTACGCATCCATCCCTGTGCTAAGTCAAAATTTACTGCGTAACAAATGTGTCGAGTTACGCCGAAATTTCATCTGGACAGTCGCATTCCATCTTTAGGATAAAAATAATTACAAGCGAACGTCCTGTTTGGGCCAGTTACGATCGTAATTCATCGTCAGCATAATATCCTCTCCAACAATGATTAATTACAACGTAACTCCTGCTGGCTAGTTACGCCGTAATTCTTCTAAACTTGATATTCATCGATCATTTTTATCTTTAAAAATATAGTACCCCTACTAAATAATATAGTAGTGGTACTACTCTTCATTTAAGCCATAAGTCGCATTTTGGAGAAATTTAGTAACCTTCCATTAAATTTTAGTACCTATACTAAATAAATTAGTATTGGTATTAATTTTGGCCATTTCTCATACACTTCTGTTCCAATGCCTTTAATTACCTGAATTTGAAATATAAACGAATTAAATACCAAATTCATATTAAAATGACATAAAGCAAGGCAATAAACGTGAGAATATGACATAAAAGTATTAACTATTTGATGTTATCAAATATCCCCTACTTGACTTCTACTTGCCCTCAAGTAGAACCTTTTAAATAATTTTCAAAAAGATATCTCCCAAGTTATCCAAGAAGATATGAATTTAAAAATTATCTATGCTAGAAAATTCTAAATCGAGCACCTCATGAAAGGAAAAACGAATCACACGCATACTCTCACTAATATATGTGTTTCATTTTTGGTGATCACTCAATTGCTCAGTCATGGCGAGTATTCTATCATAAGCTTGGCAAGGATACTAATCTCCACTATAGAGTCGAGATGCAACTGACAAAATAAGGCAAATAGTTACACAAAACCCCCCCCCCCAACAGAGCTTACGGGTAAATCATCACCTTTTCAAGCAAACTATACTCAACACCAAAAATTCCCAAAAAGGGGCGACAAAACCACAAATCTAGTTCCCAAATCCAAAACGAGACACCAGTATTGCTCAATTTCTTAACTCGAGTAAGCTAAAGGTTAGGATTAAGAATGATAAGGTTAGGATAAAGACATGGAATGCACATTTAATTGATGTTAAATAAAGGACACAAAACAAATAGATTCCTAAGTCCATGATCTCCCTATCACTAGTCGCATTCAATCCCAAAAGCAAAAATCTAAGGGTCAAGAGTCAAGGGGTCTTCATCAATACACGAGTTAATGCATATGAAGTGTAGTGAAATGCCTCATAATCACATAAACAAGACAAGAAATACACATTAACTCGGCCTTCATCATTAATGAACAAAAATTATGTGCTAAAAAAATTTAATTTTTTTGGGTAAAATCAACACATAATCATCAAAATTAATCATTTCTATCTCCCTTCCCCACACTTGAGATGTACAATGCCCACATTATACAAATATGAATTTAAATAGAAAAGAGAGATAGAAATGACACTGGTTTATAAGAGTTATCCGTTTACAGACGGATATGACTAATCATCACCAGTTGAACAAGGCGGGAATACTACCACTATACGACATAATAAAGCTGATATATAATGATGATCAGCTGTAAACTAATAAACTATTGCTTGCATGATCTTTATTCTTTTTTTATGCAAGACAAGGATACAATGAAAGTTAATCACAATACAGACACATACCCTGTCTTTAAACCTGATTTTCATCTGTCTTTAAACCTGATTTTCATCACATACCCTCTAATTATGACCCGTAACTTTTACCAGAAGAACCAAAATTAACATAGCACCTCCGACTATGGACTTAAGAAACTACAGGGTAGGCAATGCGATTGGTGTAATGAAACAACATATATTTAGGTTTAACAAAATGAAAGAAAAGGCTCAGCAGGTTGTACTAGGGGTATCTTGCACTAAAGATGAGTGCAACAAAGGGTAAAACAAGAAGTGTCACACCCTCAAACCAGGTCTAGTCGGAATAAGTGTCCGAGGGCGTGACGCCATAATATACATCACACAGCATCAAGGGTACAACCTTTAATAGGGCATTTTGAAAAGACACCCATACTTATTACATTGAATTGAAATATAAATAAGTCTTACATCATATCATAGTATATTTTAAAAGATTTGCAGAAGCATAAGTAAAATGTAGCGGAAGCATAACAATGTTTGAAAACCACAATGAGTATGATAATATATAAGTCTTGGAAAAGTGTTGTCAAATAGCAGGAGGACTCCAGATAGCAAATCTAGAATAAGTCCAAAGTCAAGCACATGAAAGCATGCTCAAAATTGTCAACATAAAGTTGGTGAATTCACAGGTTTTGTTATAACATAATATGGGAACACAATTTTAAAACCATGACTATGTAAACACATAATAAAAATCACAAAAAGCATTTACTTTGCACTAAGCTCATGACACCAAGGCTATGACAGTTTGTATGTCAATCAATTTCAAACATATTAAGATAGTAATTGCCCATGTAGATGTCCAACCCGAAACATCCGCATTCCGACATGGTATACGTTCGTTATTCCGTCTCTCGAACTAGTAAGCGCTACTTACCCGAACGAGGATGTCAATCCCAAATAGATCTATGATGTGTCATTGTGTAGGTGTTATTTATGTATCAAGTTTTACTATTTATTTTATGCTGACTATACCTAAAACCAACACTTTAACGGGCAGTGTACCCGGTCAGATGGAGTTTCGTGGTAAGTAGGGTGTCGATCATTGAGAGTGGAAGTTAACTCTTAATTCTAATGGTATTTTATCAATCTAGTTTTGATACTAATCTACCCTAATTATTCTAATTAAACATAAAATAACGTAAAGGGGGGGATTTCAGCCGGTATGGAGACAGGCACGATTTTAGATTCTAATTATCCTAAGTGGATGGCAAATAACAGCACAACAAGATAACAAAAGATAGGGAATAGGTCAATCCTTAGGAAAAAAGTATAGCCAGTTTAAATCTAATAATATCCGTTGAATGTCTATTTTCGTTGCAATGATTGTATTTTTCATTAGAGTATAACCATTCAAAGTTAGGTGGAATCATCTCCCTAGACTCGGTTTATTATCGCAGTTTAATCCTGTCGCCAATTAAAACTAAACCTGCATAAAAGCTTACACTGTTTGATTATAATTTATCTAGGAAACATATTGGTGTTTATTAATCTTAGCTCAATAGAGGCTTTACAAACTTACTGCTTATGACATTCATATACTATAGTACCACAACCCACTTAACAACCTATGTAAACAGGAACATTATGTTTAATCCACAGGTCAACTGCATAGACTACTATCCACCTTAGACCATAGATCGAAACAGGTTTCTATGGGATCCTGTTTAGTCAAGCCTATATGAATAAAGCTTTTATGTTTCTATCCTGACTCTTAGCCTACGCCAACAACATCCGAAGTAGCCCGCATTAAATATGTAGGACTAGATCCATTGAATGATATGAAAAACACATATTTGTTGATCTCCACTTGCAATAGAACGAATTCCTTAAGCTTGTTAACGGAATAAGTTAATTATATAAATCTAACACAATATAGTAAAAGCTTTGTATTGAATTGTATTAAAGCTTATGCAGAATCTAATCTTTAATATTAAAAGAATTATCAATGAAACATTAAATTCAATTGAAACAAAAAATTCAACAAATAGCCCAATATTAATAATGATAATAAAACGAATACTCATCAAAGTATTAGTGTTACCAAGACCTTTGAAAGCTATAAAAGATACTATGAAAAACTTATCAAACAAGCTCTAATATTATTAATGATAATTATACGAATACCCTCAAAGTATTAGGGTTACAAAGACCTTGAAGCTAAGAATTATACGACTATGAATATGTATGAAACTCTATTCCCTAGGACATCCTTTTATACATAAAGAGTCCTAGTCGGCTTACAATACTTTCATAAGTATCTAAAATCTTTTCTATAAACAACTAATACATATCATATAAGCAGTACTAACTAGCAGCATTAACTTGATATTCACTAGCAGTAGTAACTTCAAGCATATTTTCACTAGCAACATTAACTTCAGCTTAGTAGTCTTAACTTTGTACTAGCAGTAGTAACTACTTAGCATATTTTCTTTGAAGTTCATCAACAGCACTAATATTCACTAGCAGTACTAACTTTAGCTGAGTATCATTAACATAAACATGAGCAGCAGTAATCCAAACAACATCAAGAAGACTTTTAATCCCAACAATCCTCCCCTAAACTTGATATTCTTCTTCAAAATCATCAAGTTTCTTCATTTAAAGCTTCATCAACACCAGGAGGATGCTTCCAAACACTTCTTTACTTCTTAAGCTATTTTATAATGAATTTAAGAAGCTGATAAGCCATTTTACTTTCATAGTTAATTATAAGCTTCTTTTCCAACATCATTGAAAGTGTAGATGGTGTAAGAGGATACTTCTTCTCTACCAACATATAAATCTACATATGTTGCATCCTCAAGGAATGTACTCCACAGGAGTCATACAGCTTCCAATCTAACACTTTGTAATCTTGTTGATTCCTCCATACTGCATCTTCTACATGTGGTTCAAACATTATTTTTAAATCACCCCATAACAATAAATCCAAGTCTTCCACTGGTCTTGTTGACTTATATTTCGCTTTTACCAACTTGTACAAATCTTCCAAATCTTCCTTGTTAAAACTTTTAAGCATGTGACTAAAGATCATGTACATTTGAGACTTTCCATCAGCTCTTATTATTTGATAATAGCTTTTTCTTCATTCTTTATGAATCTTCCAGCCAAAAATACTTGGAGACTTAACAGCCAAATGTATAGCATCAATTGTTACCTCTTCTTCATCTGGAATGATTTCCAAACACTGTTTAAGCTCTGCTGTTTCTTTGTCATCTTCCACCTTTTGCTTCTTTGTATTCTCTTGTATCAGCTCTGTTCCTGCTCTCTTAGCTGCAAAATGCTTTCTTCTTTTCTCTAAGAGTTGTTGAAATAATGTAGCTTTTTCTTCAATAGACAACTCTTCATGTTCTTGCAATCTTTCAGCCAATTGATGATCAGCATCAATCTTTTCCTGTATATCATCCCATGTTTCAATCAAGGAAATATTGGCTTCTTCTTCTTTTTCAGCTTTCTCTCTTGCAAGTCTTTCTTCTTCATCAAATTCAACTTGTATATTTAAAGCAGTTTCTTCATCTAGACTAATTTGATCTTTCTTCTT
>BQNB010162505.1:0-14553 GCA_026074375.1 Tanacetum coccineum | reverse complement strand
TCCTCGGGGTGCCTTTCAAATTCCAATCTTGCATCCAGAATCTTTGTTCTTGTCTTTAACATGTTTATATTTATATCTTCGACCTTGAAGTTTGAGCACTCTATTGATTCAGATCTACAAAGTACTGGAGAATAACTTGGATAATTGTTGGTCCAATTCAAAATATCAGTTGGCTGATCAAGAATCGCTGAATCATAGATTTAGTGAGCAACCTTGGAGTATTCTAGTCAAATACATTGTCAAGGAAGTCGAAGGTTACTTGAAGATAGACCTTTAAACTGATATGTAAACGGAGCTCGCTATTGGTTTAAAGTGAATAAGGGGATGACAATAACTTGATAAGCTTTTTTACTCTATGATTACGTTGTAGAACTGTAGAGGGTGGTGAATACGGTTTTCTTGAATTCTTCAAAGTTTATAAAACTTCAAGTCTTGAAAGAGCCGAGTGGTGTACTAATCTACTTTGCAATGAGAAAAATATGTAGATAGAGAGAAAAAGAGAGAAGAAGAAACACCAAGGTATATACTGGTTCAGGAAGAGGGTTTAGTCTTTTCATATGTCCAGTTGCGAATCTACGACACCGATACTATTCCTAGTATAATCCTTATGATGGACTATAAACTGTATTACAAATTAACTCTACTGACTTTTAACAAAGCTCGACGCTTACACAGAAGAGTCTACCCTTGGAATCCACCCCTAAGAACCTGTGATTCGACTTAACCTATGAACTCTGAAAGCCTTCCCCTTGAAAGCTTTCCAAAACCTAAACTAGATCCCTAATAATCTAGGATTGATCCCACAGATACAACACTTCCCTTACAACTCGATTGGATAAATGAAAGATAGTTGAACCAAGTCCTAACCTAGCCTAGAGACTCGATTCTAAAGAAAGGGTATGAGAAAGAAGACCCTTGATAAAACATACAAGTATGGATTAGGTACTTGTGTGGCTCTCTTGCGGAGATGTGTTTACTTCAATAGAATGATGAGATGAGAAGATAAGAACAATTTGATATTTAGACTTAGAGGATTTGAGAAGAGAAAAGCGAGGAAAGAATGTTTACAAGAGGTGAGGAATACAAAGGCCAAGGGTGGGTATTTATTGGCCAAGAGTCCCAACTTAGGAAAAACAATTCGCCTCTGGCGCGATGCCCACGCGTCAGCGCGTGGCCAGAACATTTGTGAAGTATTAAATGTAACACCCCCAAATTTGGGTTGCAGCAGAATGTTGAATATCCGAGGGCGTTACTTCATAGTTCAATAGCACAAGATCTGAGAACGACCACTAAACGTGTTATTTGAAAAAGATACATTAGATTAACAAAATACTTGTTTATTACATAAGCTCATGGCTTTAAATTGTTCAACAATATAAATAAAGATTCTGGTTTATAACAATTGTCCCAAAAATGTAATAAGACCCCAAATCTTAAATGTTGACTCTTCAATTATTGACCTCTAATGTATCATCGCACCTCGTGCCTTATTGACCTGAAAAACATGCTTAAAACGTCAACATAAAGTTGGTGAATTCATAGGTTTATGTAAATCAATTGTAGGACCGCAAGATTTCCAAGTGTATGATTAAGCAACAGATGCAAACATCACAAAAAGTAATTACTCAAGCTCATTCAAAATGAATGGTGAGGATGTCAAGAAGTTAGGTGTGTAGATAGGTAATTTGGCAAGATTAAGGGTATAGAAGAGAGTGTGTTTGTTATGAGAGTGAGAAGAGATTGTTTGTGAGTGGTAAGTTTGTTTTGATTAAATGAGCATCAATCCAAATTACAGAAATAGAATGAGTTAGTTTTAGATGGCATGATCAAGTGTTGGAGAAGAAAGATGTGTAAGTTTTAGTTTGTTGTCCTAGGTTTTGAGAAACAATCCAAGGGAGAAAAGAGTGATGAGTGTAGTGAAGTTGGATTGTTGACAGGCTTTGACTAGGCTTTGAGATAAGGAAGTGTATGTATGTGTAATTTAAATTGTATGGAGAAGAAGGTAATAGTGAGTATGTGGTGGAGAATGTTTTGAAAAGATATAAAGATTATGGTTGGGAATGAAGGAGACACAAAGGTACAAGATAAGTACAATGTGTAAGGGAATATTGTAGAGGATAGGATTTGGGGTTTATTTGGTGAAGGTGTATGTGAAGAAGGTTGTTTGTGTTTAAGGAGTGTTTAGGAAGATAAGTATGAAGGTAATAAGATTTAGGATGAAATCAAAGGATTGATTTAGGTTAATAATCACATTGTCATTAAGAAGGGAAGAGTAGACAAAATGTGATTGTTAGGTAAGATGTGTTTTTTAGAGTTGAAATTACTTGTTGTTAAGAAGGTTTGAAATAAAGTAAATAGATAAAAAATGTTGTAGGATAAATAGAAGAAGTGAGGACTTAGTACATGGGGGTGGTTAAAAAGGAAGAGTTTGTAAAACATTTAAGGGTAAGAAAGTAAGAAAAGTCAAAGTATAATTAACTTCCAAATACCACAAACTTAATTAGTCATTTAGACTTTAATCCAAGATAATCAACATTGGATTTGATCACTAATAATCTTGATGTAAACAAGCTAAGTGCTTTGCATCATAAGTAAAGCATATCCCATAGCGAGAAAGGATGTGTTTACGCAAAGTGACCTTTGACTTAGTTTGACCAATATGGGAGTCAAACCCCGTTACATGATTGGGATCGATTGTAAATCCGAGCAACAAAAGATTTGATCATTAATCATTTTGATGCAAACAAGATAAGTTCTTTGCATCATAAGTACAGCATATCCCATAACGGGAAAGGATGCATTTACGCAAAGTGGCCTTAGACTTGGTTTGACCAAAATGGGAGTAATGCTCGTTATACGATTAAGATCATCGTAGGTCCGGATTAAGGTCAAATGATTACTTTCGTTTGTTGGTATGTTGAACGTATGATCATACTAGGTTTAGAAAGAAGTCTCGGCCTTGGCTAGAAGCGTTTAATAAAAGATTTGAGTTGGTATTTTATAGAAAAATGAGAGGATTTGTTTTTGCTCCTCTCTAAGTCTAAACCTCATTTGGAGTGTTCCCAAATGATCAAATATCATGTGCGTACCTTTATTGAAGTTTCCACATGTGCCAGGTAAGAGGAAAGCTGACAATTTCTAAATTCGCAAAACGGATTTCGCGCGTGGCGCGCTGACGCGTGCACAGCGCACCAGATGGTGAAATCCGGATTTGCGGATTTAAGCTACCATTTGTGATTTTATGTTTTGCGAATGTTTATTTGTCATTATTAAAACATAAAGGAGATCCTAGTCAATGTTACACCAACATAGTGGTTGAGCTCATATTAGTGGTACTAATGAATGAGCTAATTCTAAGTGAAAAAGTTATGTATTGACGATACCATTTGTAAGGATGCTACTGCAAAATGTTTATCTTTGGTAACCTAGTGAAAGGGAAACTTAATCTTCATTCCTAGTATATCCTTATAGCTTGGTGAAATTTTGTGAATTAAAATTTTGATATCTTCTGTTTTATTTCATATGGCTAGTCATTGAAGTTTGTATTGTTCCTAAGCTATTTTTTATTGATATAATGCCCCTTCTTGGTGTTTAGGAGATGTCCAAATCCTAGGAATGCTGGTTGTATTGTATAGTTCAACTCTTAGTAATATAATTCACCATTTCATCAAAAAAAGTTTTAAGTGAGAAATTTAATCATGTTACGGGTATTATCTCTCATCGGGAACCTTTTCCCAACCTTACCACGGCACGTTCAGTGATAACAACGAAAGAGATGAGGTTGAAGGCTAAGTCTCAAGCTTTGGCTATTGACCCATTTTCCTCTACTCCCATGGTTCTTTTAGCGGAGTCGACCAACAATGCTAGACGTAGGAACAGAGGTGGCAAAACGAGCGTGCCGGATGGGCACCGAGCAAAACGGGCATGAGCCAAAATGGGCATGAGCCAAAATGGGCACGGGCCAAAACGGGCAATTAAAATTTGAATCAAATGGGCGCAGGTCAAAACAATAATTAAAGATATCTAGTTAGCCAATTAATGTTGGTACGTTTTAATACGTTGTCATAGGTTTTCTTTCATTTTAATCTGTTTTTATACGTTTTCATACGTTCTTGTACGTTTTTGTACATTTTTGTCCATTTTCATCTGTTTTCCTACGTTTTCGTACGTTTCTACATTTTCCTACATTTTAGTCCGTTTTTCTACGTTTTTGTACGGTTACGTATGTTTTCGTACGTTTTTGTCTGTTTTTTTCATTTTCGTACGCTTTGTGACAACTCACATTTTTCAGGTCATTTTTACGTCAATAAACTCAAAACTATTTATATTAAAACCTTACTTGTTACTTTTATATGAAACCGTTAAATTAAATCGCGTAAACTGAAAAACAACTTTAAACGTAAACTGGAATTAAACAAATATAAGTTTACGTCAAATATGCATTATATGACTTTTATGAATATAATTTATAAGTCTACCCATTTTATTTTATTATTTTTACGTAAACAATACATTGCATGGTTTTGCATGCATGCATATATAAAAATTAAACAACACTTTACCATCTTTACATACACACATAACTACATCCTGTAATATCAAAAACTACATAAAATTCCCCTCTTAACACCATTATTTTTGGCTCATATTAGTGGTAATGAAACAAAATGGTTTACTTACTTCTAAACATAAACTTACCCTTTTAATCAAACATCACATGCTAATAGTGCTAGTTACTATTTGTATAAAAAAATTCCCCCTCCTTTAGCCGTCCCCTATAAGCACACAAACACCCAAAACGAGTTTTGCCTAATATGTGTTTACATAAACATGTGTTTCCATATTTACCATTCAACCTTTCCTAAATGTTTCCTATATAAACTAACCACCTAACTAGCTTTCATTCATCACTAGAAAAACTCACATAAACTCTCCTTTTTCTCTCTATATTTTTGGCCAAGAGTGAAAGTGCAAGAAGAAGAATTATTTTGATAAGTTACAAGTATTTTTCAAGAAGTCTTAAAGGTTTTAGGTTAAAAATCAAACAATATTTGGGGTTTGATACAAGTATTCTCATCATCTCATCATACTAAGGTGCACTATTCATACATAATTTCATTTCATACATTTTGTTCATAACATCATCAATAATAAATATTAATAATCACCCACTAGTTTGTATTTTTAAAGTGTTTCTAAAAGAAACAAGTAAACCATATATATGTAAACTTGTAAAGAACTTATAAAATGAATAATAAAAATATGAACATACACATGAATTACTTATTTTTGTCACTTTATAAATTACTTGTTGAAATAATTACTTTGTTGTTAAAATGGTTAATTATAAACTTGAAATAGTAAAGTTGTGTATTTTATTCTTGTTTTTAATTTTATATTTATTCTTGATAAATTGGTGAAAGAGACTAGGTTATTTTGATTTGTTGTTGTGATGAAAAGTGATGAAAATTGGTACAGGGATTAGGTTAGTATGAAGTTGCAATTTGTGGGTGAAAATAGTGGTAGAATAGAAATTATAATGTTGTTGTCCAGAATTGGTACCTATATTTTCAGAGAGTAAATCTGGCCCTAGATAGTTGAGGCCTTAAAAACATGATAGTAGGCTTATACGAACGCGTGGATATAAAGAAAGCAAAAATCAGACTTAAAACGAATGAGATATGGCTAAATGAAGTTTAGTAATTTTTCCGGCAATTTTTTTTATATAAATCTATCCAGTTTCTAAAAACGTGTTTTTGACACAATTCGAGTCTGAGTCGGGTTAAATTTAAAGGAGGACACTTATAGATCATGATTTTCTGTTGAAACCTCGCTTTTGGTGGACCCGTGAATCATTATAACGAAGGAGATATGACATTTTAAAGTCAGACTATTTTCTGAAAATATTAATAAGTTCCTGCATGTATTTTTCTAAAAATAGGGTGCTGTTTGAAATATAAAATGGGTTTTTCGAGCGTTTTCGAGTTCGTTTAAGCTATAAAATCCTTAAGATATATTATAGTATAACTTATATATTATTTATACGTGATAACATCAAATATGTGAACTGTTCTTATTGCAATTTTCCCAGAAAATACTTGCAATGCTTATAAATACTTAAAATTTGATACTATTAAACTGTTATTTATTGTTTGTTCAGGTAAAAAACATCAGTATGAGACACAGAAACACGGGAAGGCGACCCCAAAAATAAGAAAACACATATACTTACGAGACTTTACGTGTTTAAAAAAAATAACCCCTACGATATGTGTTACTCCGTACCATATTCAATTCAAGAACGTCATCCAGAGCAACATTTATACGGCTTAACCACATGCAAATGTTGGCCGCCGTAACATTATTATTATGGAAGGCTGAGTCATCTGAGTTAGCATTACGGCGTAACATGGACACTTGATTACACCGTAACATCTTTTAAGCTTGCAAGATAGAAAGTACGCGTCAGCAGTTTACGGTATAAACCTCCAAAAGGTTACGCCGTAACATATTTGATATCTATAAATAGAGGCATCATTCAGACAATTCGACATCAACCATTCCACCACAGCTCTAAGAAGCAACCAAGGCTTCTATACCTTGAAGAATTCTACCATAAGTCCAAGGGAAATCACACTTAACTTACTTTTGTATTTAATCGTTCATAAACCGCATCTGTAAGAATTATGCTTTTTCAATCTAAGATTACCTTTATTAATTCTTGTTGTGTTGTTGCTATGAGCGGCTAAGCACTTCAAGTGCTGGCCTAGTCATGAATTTACTATCGTTATAATGTTTGTTTCCTGTTAAATTATGGTTTTGTTGGATATTACTTGACATCGGTCACCCTTGGGTTTTAGTAGTATTGCAAGGTGTTTAGATCTTGTTAATCTTGTAATTAAATTACCAATTGAACATGGGATTAGCAAGGGTACTAGGGTAGGTTTAAAACCCTATCCCTAGTGTAGGAACTGACCAGGTTACTGCCTCTATCACTTAATATACTTAAAAAGCACATGAACTCTTTCAGAGAGGGTTAATAATCTATAAACGTTATTAGTCTAGTTCATGGGATTAATCACTATGACTTAGTTGCCCTACCTTCGTGACTTTCGGTGGATTCGGGATCGCAGGGATTATAGGACAGACTAAAGATATCTATTCATGTCTGTCGACTTTAGAAACCACCAATGAAACCATGATGTAACAATGCACAGGAAAACGTGTTATAACGGTAGTAATGAAATGGCTAGGCTAGCACGCTTCTCTCCCTGATTACTTCTATTACTTTTACTTTTAGCAATCTACTTTCCTGTTATTTTCATAAATCAACTTCAAACACCATTCTCAAAATGTAGACATCTTTCAAATTAAACTAAATAACACTTAGCTCATGGGACGACCCTCAGATTACAATCTCTACACTACTCACGATCGGGTTCTTTGCCTGTTAGTGTGTTTGTCAGGTAAATCAAGTTTTATAAATTTAAAACTTGAATAAAATATATTTTAAAATAAAATACGCATCAAGTTTGTTTTGGCAATCCGTTTGCCCAGGAGCTAAAGAATTTGTATAAATTTGATTTCTTGTAATTATTTTCCATTTCTCTATCTCAACTTCTAAGTCTGTAGGAACTATTTCCAGAGTAGATATTAATCACTCCTTGACGTTCGGTAGTCGTAGGACATTTTTATTTTCTACAATCAAATTTTACAACGTCCCTATGCCAGTATACCTATCATTGATGTAGAAATAGCAATACTCGGGGGTTGTTATCGTTCTCTAGGGGAATAGGTTGGGAAGGCTCGAATAAGGCTTAGCCGAGATCTATGGGATTGAAAAGAGATTCTTTTTGTATTTCTATATTTTATAGAAAGCAGTAAAATCAATGGTTTGAGAGGTTGGTTGATTAACTACATTTTAAACTAAAATATAATCCTATACTACTAGTGATAACTTTATGATAAAATAGTGTATTTACTTAATCATGCATTACTCATCAAATTGCTTCTCCTGATCCTGTTGCCTTGTCACACTTCTGATGATATATGTAAGTATTTCCTAAGTCATAAACGAATTACACTAGACGTCTATCCTAATTTAATATCTTATGGCTAGTTTTCTACAGCCTAACGCGCACATTCATCACTAGAAGCAACAACAAAAGGATCTACAATCCAACTTTCATGCAATCATAAGCAAATACAAATGAGGGTTTAGCCTAACATGTTTTAAAGGAAGCAAGAACATAGATAAATCAAACAACACATAGACATATTGAATATTAAAGATAACTCATCTTACATGAATAAAATATGGATTAAGTTCAGTATTACAATTAGCATTTTTAAGCCCTAAAGATGGCCTAAAAGCTGACAAAGTACTTAGGGTTCGGCTCCCAAAAGTTATACAAAGTTACACACTTAAATCCCTAAATTTGATTTTGTATATATAAAGAAATCGTCGCGACGGCGTCTAGTTGTAGTCATGATGCCATCACAAGATAAAAACTTGTATGTCTGATTTAAGTCGGTTACGTCGTGACGCTGTAACTAGAAAGATTGCGACGACATTGCTTTATGCGTGTGACGCCATCTCCATGGGCTGTATGCACAATTCTTCAAGAGATTTGGTGTAGATCCGTAGTCTTGTCCGTTTCTTCTCTAAATAAGCCCAAGTCATGTGTATTTCCTCCAAATGCCATCCAAGTGCCAAAAACCTAAAAACAAACGATTAAGCACATAGATCCTGGTCAAATTTTGCATGATTTAAGAGGTTAAACGACCCTGAAATAGTGTATAAAATGACACCTCATCAAATACCCCTATACTTAGGATTTGCTTATCCTCAAGCAAATAGGATTTTTTACCTAGACAATAGCAATATTAGGGTCATTTAACCTACTCTTTAAAAGCATTTTATACCACAACCATCTAGACCTCGTAACTAAAAACACGGAAGGCATATACTAGCACCTCACATAAGTGTTTGGGATTCTCTCTTTCACTCGGCTGTATAATAAATTATAACAACTATAGGAAACGGAAAATTAAACACTCATTACCTGTCATAGCATAAATTACCATAGGCTTGGTAAAGGATCAAACCTCCACCGCTGAGAACAAGTATTAATAATTACTATCAAAGAGGTCTTTTACAGGGTTGTGGGGTGTAGGTGTAAGATAACATTAACGAAAATGGAAATAGATGGGATACATTTGGGGGGTAACTTTTAGGTGAATTTGGAGTCAAAGAGTTAACTATTATTTATAAGAATACACGTTGGTTGGGTTGCTAAGCCAATGACTCGACACGATATACAAATTCTACAAACACTCCACATCCATCTCTTTAATTTTTCTTTTCTTACTCTAATGAAAAACATAACATAAGAAATGGTAGCTCATAACTATTTTTTCATTCTTTTTTATATAACAAATTTCTATACACATTTGGCCCTGCCATTGCTTAAACATTTAAATACATCCATAGAGGTTTTATAGATATACCCTACACTTGAGCATACATACTTGATATTTAGCATCTAACTAATGACCACCGAATTGAGGCGGTATCAACATAACATGGACATATTTAGCTCTATTGAGGGTAATAAATTACTTTTCTTCCTATTTTTCATAAGAAGAATACTAACCCTGAATCCCAAGTTGTTCCAAAAACAGTATTTACAACGATAAGGACTTAGCAAACCGTGCCACATAATAATTAACTTGGGTATAAAATAATAATGAACTAAAGTGATACATACAAGTAAGCAAAGGTGATTTTGGTGTAACAATTGGTTAAAGGTTTGAATCCCATGCTCTTCATTAATAGTCTGACTTAACCAGAAAATTATGAGAACCGTAAAAAAGGATAGGCTCAGAGGGTTGTACTAGGGGTATCATACACTAAAAATGAGTGCATGATAATGGTGTGGGATAGTTACATAGTCTATGTGACCATAATAATGATTATAGTTTTAAACATCGTGACAATCCTAGAGCGTCTTTCTAGCAAATCCTATACTTACTAAGTGGTCTCCGGATGGCTCACAAAAACAATTTCTTAGAATTTAATACACTACGGTACACTCCTATAATTTAATACCGATACCAATGATCAAAAAGGCGACAAATACCATAGCGTACACATCCGTAAGACAGAATAACATATGGCTGCATTTAAACCTTAACTCGAACAAGTTAAAGGTATAAACTATCTTGGATATCGAACATGGATACCCGAATTCCTAAAGATCTAAAGGCGAACCTCACATTTTTGGGGTGAAATTTTGAGGGGTTTTGTGCTAGTCATATACATTCTATCATGAGACGCCTATTAATACTTCTTTTCGTTGGTATGTGTCATAATTTTTTGTTAAAATTTGGGTCAAAATTACCTTTTACGCTATGTTTCGATATAGTGACCCATCAATTTTACAAGCGGAACAAGCCCAATGGCAAACTGGAAAGGAACAATTTCTAAGGCTTATTTCCCCCCATACACTAATTTCGAACATTGTCCCCAAATGTTCTATTATAAGTCCTGTAAAAACGAATAAGCAGGGCAAAGAAAAACAAGTAAAAGAAACTATACTCACCTGTTGCTCAATAATGGAGAAGACACACATACATAACTTTGTTAAATTGGTCCTGCAAGAATCGTCTAATGAAACTTCCTAAGAACTTTCAAGCTTTTTCTCATCAAATATAACATGTAATCAAAGACAAAGACAACTACACCAAGCATAAAATCGGCGGGATAGATATAAATGCAATGAGACTTTAGGGTTTAACTCTATGAAAGCAGTAAAGATAGGATGAGAGTAATGATGTAATCATAGGTACCCTGTCGGGTTTGAGTAAATATATTACTTAAATGTTTGGCAAATTTAATTGTTTTTGTATTTTTTTGAGAATACTTGAGAAAATTTTAAATTTTCTTGTAGTTGGGTTGACGACACCGTCAAGATAAATCCTAACGCCGTCTCCAGCCTCTGAGCAAAATTTTCTTTTTGTTTTCTTTGAAAAACTTCCTGCACGTGGTTATATAAGTTATTTCCTGTATGAATTACTGCATGAAACCAGAAGATATAGTCAAATTACAATCAAAGACTCAAAACAGACTAGCGAATTAATCTAAACAATTAGTTTATTAAGTTTTGAATTTGGTTTCTTAAAACAGTGATATTTACCCCTACACTTATTTTTATGCAAAATACCTTTGATTGTAAATAAGATGAAGTTACAAACAAAACAAAGCATGATTACAAACTAATTCAAACATAAAAGAATAAACGATAAAGAACTAAAACACACGACACTCCTAAATGCGGGAAAATAAATATTGGGTAAATGAGACGAGGCTTGGGTTCCTCCCAAGAACGCTTGTTTTTGTTCAATTCACAAGTAGTGTACTCTACCTTATTTAACAGATGTAATAGAGGGTTCCCTTACACTGAGTTCAAGTGTTGTGCTAGTAATGGAACACACCATCGTTGTGATGAAGGGGGTCTATGCAAAAAAATAGGTTGTTTGAATCATATCCGTCAAATGTTGTATTTCTTTAAACCCTATACCTTCATCTACTTCTTTTGGTCTAATGGTGAGTTTAGTCCCTTCCTAAAAAAGAAACTTCTTTAAATTCTAATTCCCAATCATCTTCTATCATCTCCAATTTCGAAAAATCAATACCTAGGGATCCACTATGTCCTAATAAACTCGGTTTAAATCCATAATATTTCTTAGGGTCATCTAGACATGGGTGATAATAGCAATACACATCCCTAGGGTAGAAAGACACCACGTAAGGTGAAGGTGGTGTATGAATGGTTAAGTGATCAACTACCTTCATCTTAAAATTATCCAGACTATTTGGTTTGATGGGTGGTACGGGGCCTCTTTCTTCTCCTAAACTTATATCTAAGGATGGACAATTAGCTAAGGGATTTGGTTGAGGCTCTAGTTCATCAAAACTAGGAATTTCCCTAGAACTAAGAGGAATGTCATGATTACAAGTATTCAAGCCTAAATCCTCAAGTGGTGTTTTGTCTAAAGGTTCTACCTCAATTGGGATTCCTATAATCTCTTTTACTTCATCCAGGTAAGTTACGGGCGGTGTGTTTTCCTTAAATGATGGGAGGACTTGTGGGGTACTTTGTGGTTTTGGATTTTCCACCATATCCCATGCTATACCTCTATGCATCTCAACCACACATGTCTCATATCCAAAATCATTTAAGCTTGAGCCTACAAATTTACTAACTATCTGTATCAAAAAATAATGTTTGGTGGGTTGTCCCATTCTTTTTGGCATTGGGTGAAATTTTCTATGGCTTCACATGCTTCTTCACCACTTAATTCCCTAAGGTTCCCATGTGCTACAAACTCAAGGTCCATTCAAGTATAATCGTCAACATGATCATAAAAGAATCGATTAAGGGACAATAGATCAAGGCCATGATGAGGGACTCTTTGGATTAAGTCTTTAAAACGAGTCCACACATCGTAAATAGATTTATCTCGATGTTGTTGGAATATCAAGGTATATCTTTGGAATGGGAAGGTTGTGTTTCATGGTGGGTTTTGAAAGGGTGTGGTTGGTGGTCTTTCATACATCATGTTGGTGAACGAAAGAGTGACTTACAAACAAAAGTCACAAAGAAAAGATAGACTACAAGATAACTAATTGATAGAAAATAAAATCTCACTTGATAGGAATCAAGCGAGTAGACCTAAGCTAAACTAAGTTCGAAACCTAACTATTCCCCGACAGCAGTGCCAAAAACTTAATGTACGGTAGTCTTATAAGACTTCTACAAGCGAAATTTATACAACTCCTAGGAGTGTACCTAATCTTGCAGCATTGTAAATACAAACCTTCGGGTTGTTATCGTTCTCTAGGGGAATAGGTTGGGAAGGCTCGAACAAGGGTTAGCCGAGATCTATGAGATTGAAAGGAGATTATTTTTGTATTTTTTATATTTTATAGAAAGCAGTAAAATCAATGGTTTGAGAGGTTGGTTGATTAACTAATTAATTAAACTAAATATAATCTATACTACCGGTGATAACTTTATGATACAATAGTGTATTTACTTAATCATGCATTACTCATTAGATTGCTTCTCCTGATCATGTTGCCTTGTTACACACGTGATGATATGTGTAAGTATTTCCTAAGTCATGAACAAATTACACGAACCTATCGTCTATTTAATATTTCGTTAAGGCAACGCACAAGTAAGGTAGTATGAAGACTATTACAAGGCCCTTAAGAGTATATTAAAGGCAATTGAAATATCTTAAGAGGGATCAACCATATTAGGGGTAAGGTAGTGTTGGATCGTTTTACTGAATAGATCTTAACCTTCAGCTTGCAAAGAGTTTGCTCTTTTAGATAATTCTAAAGCAACAATAATGAAACACTGAGTAAACACTATTGATTATGCGGAATCTAATCAATAATGCTAAGAAGAACATTATTAAATATCACAAAAGATTTTTTATATTAAACCTTGAATCTGCCTAGGTTACATATTACAAGCTATGATTACTATTTGATCTCTATGATCTGTAAAGAACTATATCTACTAACTATGCCTATGGTTCCTTTTATAGACTAAGGAAACCCTAATGGGCTTTACAAAACACGTATAAAGATCATGCATATCCTTTCCTAAGATATCTCATGCATATCTCATAAACGGTACTAACTACTTTATACTAACAGTACTAACCATCTGATCAGTACTTAACATTTTGTACTGTCAGTACTAATTACAACTAGCGGTACTAAGTAATATAACTAACGGTACTAAGTCAGGAATGCATAATTCCCAACAATCCTCCCCTAAACATGATTGCTGAACTTGTTTAACTTCATGTTTCTTTAGTGTAAACATCTTGTAGATCATGAGGATGTATCCAAACACTCTGTCAAATCTTGATCTGATCTTTGATAATTTTGACATCTTCAGCTATCCATTTTTATCAGCAACATATCTTCTCAGCAATACAGCAACATCCAACTAAGTTGGCTTTGTAGTTTTTGGCAAACTACAAGCCATTAATGGATTTGATATTCCTTTACCAGTAGCCGTTTGCTCTGGGATAGCCAATTCTTCATAGTAAACAACAAGATGAATTGATAACCTTATAGTTTTGAGTAAACTATCAACTATCAACGGATTTGATTTGTCTTTGCCAAAAGCCGTTTGCTTTTGGACTAGTCAATGCTTCATTGCCATAACATGGTGCACTGATAACCATATAGTTTTTAGCAAACTATCAACTATCAACATATTTGATTAGTCTTTACCAGGAACTGTTTGATCCTGTACTAGCCAACTCTTCACTGTGAAGCAAGGTGAGTTGAGAACCATACAATTTTTGGTAAATTGTTAACCATAAACGGATTTGAGAAGTTTTTTACCAGAAGCCGTTTGCTTCTGAACTAGTCAATTCTTGATGTCTGTTAGACATGGTGAATTGAAGACCATTTGTTGTATGGTGGTTAGCCAACACCCAAACCCTTCTTACTTCCATTCA
>BQNB010162504.1:0-12824 GCA_026074375.1 Tanacetum coccineum | reverse complement strand
TACATCTAAGTTCAATGTGCCTACCACATTTGTCTAAACTATACATTCTACCTTCTCCTTTTTTTCTAAACCCTAATTAGAAAAATGAATTCATGTTAGACAATCAACTCCTGAAAATTTATACACAGTAAGTGCCTTTTTATGAAAATTAGTGTCTGTACAAAACAACAAAACAACTTATCTCTTTGTTTCTGACTAAATAAGCACTTAAATGGTGTTTGGGATTGCTTATTTAAACTGGTTATATACTACAAATATAAGCAGGTTACTTTAAGACTTCAAGTACAAATTTTCATTAAAATATAAGCAATTTAAGCTAAATGATTCAAAACTACTCATTTAAATTCAATTAACTACATTATGATCATATTGTTGGCTGGTAAAGGCTACTGCATGTACATCTGAACATTGTTTTCTTCTCACGTTCATTTTCTTACTCCAATAAGTATGCAAAACAATTTGAATCATTTAAGACTATCATTAGACTTTCAAATCCTTTTCAAGTGCACTAAGTATACATTATTTAATCCGTAAAGTTAATCAATAAGATATATGCATTATTCAATCCGTAAAATTACTCAATAAGATATATACATTATTCAATCCGTAAAGTTAACATTATTCAACCCGTAAAGTTGATCAATCACATGAGTATGCAAAGCTGCAATTGTGTCTGTCATTTCAACAAACACTTTGTGTGCATCTTGATACAGTGTTATTACTTTATGAAACTTGAAAGCGAAAGCTTAATGAAAATGAACTAAACGAAAGAGACAACATAACCAAATGATTATATATCTCTAAAATTACCTTATTTTGTTAAAAATGTTGTCGAGAAGAGTTACATGTTGTCCACACAAATAAATAACCTGACAAAAAACATAAAACTAAATTCAGAAACCAAACTAATGATTCTTTTTGATTTAGGGACTTTCATTTACTTTGTTTCGGCCTCAGTGAATAGGAGTGTGTTTCTTTCTTAAACTCGGGTTGAACATTTTGAAGGAATGGACTGTTCATTCAGTGACTTTGAGTAGATGTGTTAAGAATACCTAACGTTAGTATATTTTTATTCAAATCCTACGATAAAAGATCATTGGGCAACGAATTGCTCAACTTCCGCCTCACCATTATATCCAGATACTTTTCTCTTTCATTTTTCCCTCATTGTTTTGGCCGTTGGACAAGTCCTCTCCGGTTTATTTGACCAAAACATTGACCATTTTTAGCATTTGATTAGCCGTAATTACCCATAAACTAATCATTAGTGGTGAACATGCAATGTCTTGGCGTGGACGTGTTTCTGCCAAATAGTTTTCGGGTTGACTCTTTGTTGACACCTCAAAAAGTTTCTTATAGACCCATAAAATGTCAAAGACCCAATGACCTAATCCCGGCCTTCCATCTCTTTTAAATCTACGGTGTAGATTAATACCTCTTTTATTTATTAAAAAAATAAATAATATCTGTAAGGGTAGGATAGTCATTTACTTTTACAAATCTATCTCTCTCACTAAGTTTACTTTCTCTCTCTATCCCCAAAATCAATCGTTCTAACCATAACCCAATCTCTAACCCTAACCCATAACCCCCAAAATCAATCGTTCTAAACATAAAAACAATCATTTTCTATCCCTAATTTTTTTACCCCTTAAAACGATTTGTGGGATATTGTTGCTGAAGTGCGGCGAGAAAGGCGGCTAAATCGTGAGTCCAATCATCCTTTTCTACCAGTTGCGATTTGACGATAACTTATACGATTAATGCTTTCTTTTTATGTTTATTTTGACTTGTTAGGCTGAGGTTTTTTGCTGATTCTTGTTTTTGTGCTAAAATATGCTTATTGATAGTAATAAAGAATCTTGATGATTACCCACGAATAATTGACACACAAAACATTTGATTCATGGGTTTTTCACCCACACATTTCCTACATATTACTCCGTTCATTAGCGAATTAGAAGATAGTTCAAGTTTTTAACCACTATTTTCCGTAAGTTGTTCCCATGGGATCACCCACAATATTGTATTTTGTGTGTTATTTGTAGGTAAAATTCTTGCCAAAAGTGTTTCCCTACCGTTCACCCTAAAGTATCAATATCGTGGGTAAATATATCAGTAGCTATCGTGGGAAATTTTTTGTTGCCCATGGATTACACAGACCATCAATGCACGTGGGTACACATTCGGATATTTTGTGTGGTAACTAGATACGCTAATGAATCAGTTTTAAGGGTACTTAGAGCGGTAAATTTTTGTCGATTAAATTAAATAAAAAATTACAAAACTTTTAAAAATTTTATAAAATAAAACTTCGCACTTTTTTAAAAAATTATTTGTTTTTTATTTTTCGGCACTTTTGTACAAAACATTTTTTTAAATTTTTTTGTACTTTTTAAAAACTGTAAGATTTCTAAAAAATACAAAATTTTTAAAATTTTTTTTTACAAACTAAGATTTTAAAAAGTACAAAAAAAAATTTAAAAGTTCTGTAATTTTTTTTAAATTTTTTCACGAATAATAACGTAAAAAATTAAATTTTAAAAAATTTAAAAAACACTAAAAAAGTTTAATCTTTTTTTTAAAAAATTTGTAAAAAAAATCTTAAATATTTTAACGAATAATAATGTAAAAAGGTTGTTTTTTTAAACAAAATTAAAAACAAACAAAAACTAATTTTTTTAACCTCGTTAATACTTAACAGATAAAAAATTCACAGTTAGTCCAAGGGATGCATCGTGCCTCAAAACATTGACGAAGGGATGTGTTTTGGACAAATTTTTAACAAGGGACGTGAGACAGTTTTTTGAGAATTCATAGGGATGATTTCTGCACTTCCCTCTTTTTTTAAATTTTCAAGAACACAATTTAAGCCTTACAAGTTTTTAAGCTATGTTTACAATTATTTAATACACTAGTACATCTATACAACATCTATAATTAATGTTATGCTTAAAATAAAATGAATATACCACATGGTACAAACCAAACAAGTTATTAATCTATTATAAAAAATTTAGCCTATGCTAACTAGCAAATAATTTTCACCGCCAATAATACACAAAACTTTGTAATATACGGTTACCATATTTAATCGCGCATTTCCATCGTGATTGACAGGTACTCTACCATCTTTATGTATAGTGTGCGATAAGTTTTTTTCTAAAATTAGTGCGATGCGTAAATTATTATCACGAAAAACATATAATCGAATAATATTGTTCGTCAAAAAATTTGATTACATGGTACCCGTCACTATAACGCGTAAGTACCCTGCTAGTTTTATTTTATAAAATATATACTTTTTATTTTAAATAATCGATAAGGCTAGAAAGATATACAATTATACACAATTTCATATTTTTATATTCATATTAAATGAAATATTAAGTACCTTAAGTATACAAAATATATGATTGATAAAATAAATTCTTTTGCTATGTTTAGAGAGGAAAACTTCCGCCTTTTGTGCTATATGAAATATTAGAGTATTACCTCAAAACAATTCAAATTTTAACCCTTTAAAACTGAATTCCCACTTTCCACATATCACGCATGCTAATAAGATAAGGTTTCACATTTTCAATTAACCAACACTTGATCGATCTTGTTCAACCTTTTCGGTGGTGAATGACAAATCACCAATATTTTAATTATTCTATTGTCATCTCTAACACAATTTGATCTATCTCAAGCACTTCTGTAACACAAAATCTGGAAATTTGTAAGTTTGTTCATGCTACTAACATCATAATGATCATGTGATGCTACGATCATGTATGTTTTGTTTTTCGTAAAGAAGCAATAAAATTAGGGCGTCCAAGAACTCAAATGACTAGAGTGAAACTTTTGGGGCGCGCGGCAGCGCGCTGAGTACTAATCAAGGTATCTAATTTTTTCAGAATTTAGTAAAGGAAGGAAGCCTTTATTAATAGTGTGGTTAGGAAAATCTCTATTGGTGTGTACATTGGTATGTCATCGTTCTTCAAAACTAAATATGTATGACCATTTAATCTATTTTGGTTTGAATTTACGAATCTGTACTTGCGGTTACGAAATATACATTTTTATTTATATTTGTGTATATAGACTATTGTAATTTAAACATTATGATTAGGAAACACTTGAAATAAAACATGAATTATAATTCATATAGAAATTTGCAGGCTAGAAGATTGGAGGTAAAATCTGTTGTATCAACAGAACACAGTTTGATTCTATGGCGGAGATTATGAAAACAATCTCGTTGGTGCTTCGTGTTGACAGGTACATATGGTCGCTGGAGAATGATGGCTCATTTTCGGTTGCTTCGATTCGCAAGACGTTAGACGACAACCGGTTCCAGGAGGAGAGTTTGTCGACAAGGTGGGTCAAATCCGTGCCTATCAAGGTTAATATTCTGGCTTGGAAAGTTAAATCTAATGCTCTTCCTACTCGTTTTAACATATCTCGTCGCGGCATGGATATTGATTCTATTGATTGCCCCATTTGTAAAATGGGTGTCGAAACGACAAGTCATGTGTTCTTTCAATGCAATGTGGTTAGACAGGTTATGAGAAAGATTTCTTCATGGTGGAATGTGGAGTATATGGAGGTTAATTCATATGAGGAGTGGCGTTCTTGGCTCGTGTCTACCCGGATTCGATCAAACATCAAAGTTATTATCGAAGGGATCTATTACGGCTTGTGGTGGGTTATGTGGAATTTTCGGAATAAGATTTTATTTGATACGAAGATTCCGGAAAAGGTCTTGATCTTTGATAATTTAGTCTCTAGCTCTTTTTATTGGTTTAAATATCGATGTAAAGCATCGATCAAATGGGACGATTGGCTTAAAAACCCTTATATTGTTTGTTGTTGATCTAGCTCCTTGCTAGTGTTTAATAAAATTGCCGTTCAAAAAAAAAAAACAATTACCCTCGGAGGTTTTACCCATTTAAAGGCTGACGTGGGAAATTCATGGGTGTTGGCCGATTACTCACGGTTTTAGGCCTTTTACCCACAAATATGGCATGTGGGTAATCGACAGAATTCTTGTAGTGAGTTTTGATCAGTTTTTAGAGAATGAGTATTGTTTTGTGTTGAAATGAGTAGTGTTTTTGAATTATTTATTTAGACAATCATATATGATTCTGTGGGGTGATAAGGATGAGGATGAAGAAGAGGGTGATTACAAAAATTAATCAACGACTACGATGTCAATAATTAAACGCGATAAGAAAATATATAAAACTTAGTAACTTATAAATAATGTCTATATTTTCTTTGGACGTAAACCACATGGACTCATAAATATAAGTTACGACGCGTAATAGTATCAAATCCTGCATAGATACTTATGGTTGTAAAGTCATCCCTAGAGCCAACGATTTGAATCAACATTTTAAAAGCATAAAACGTTATCTCATAAACGACAATGCCCTTTGATGACCCACTTGCATAATTCTTTTCTTACATTAAGTTTATAGAATATAAACTCATACTTTGTCGTAATTACCTAGGTGTTTGACTGAGTCACTATTTTGACGCACATTGATCCATTATCGATCCCAGACGATTAACCGGCAAGGTGAGTTTTATAGCCCCTACTTTACTGTTTTAAATTAACTTTCGGGGTGAGAATATTGCTTATTTTAACAGATTGAACACAAGTACATTTACTGATTTACTATTGGGTCTAAGTCCCTATTCAACCCAACCTGCTATATTGCCCAATTTATCATGAACCGTCAATTTCTTGACCGGATGACCGGTTGAGGGAGCGCGAATGTTATGGATAGATCTATCAGGATTGACATCGCTATTTGTCTTGGACTGACATTAGTCAAGCAAACACAGTTTCATTTGAGTCAGTTACGGATGTTGCGGGTTGAACATCTGCATGGGCTTATCTATGATGATACATGTTAACGCTTCGGTGTCATGAGCTTAGACAATAGTAAATACTTTTCATTGTGATATATATAGGATTGCTATATTTCATACTATGGTTATAAATCTTGTGGTTCATCACTATTATCAAACAACAAAACCTATGAACTTACCAACTTTATGTTAGCAATGTTTTTCTCAGGTGTTCTATCTTATGGAAAATAAGGAGTCTGCATTGGTATATTGGCATGTAGAGGTCTATCTCTCGTATCAAGTCCTCTTCACGCCATGAAGTCACAATCCCAAATCCAGTCTTCCGCTGCAGTGAATTTGGGGGTGTGACAGATTGGTATCAGAGCCACTTGGTTATAGAGAACTAGGTTGCATTAGTAACTCTAGACTATAACTGGCTCTTAAGGACATATCATAATAGCATACGCACTATTTATTACTACTTACTTCCTAAGTCAACAATTGTTTGGCACGATATCATTAAATAACTAAATTATCGCTTGTCCGTCATAGCAAACATGTTTCATTAGACTACACATTATCATTCACCATCTTGGAATAACATATCCTATGGATTACGTACTTGTATCATCCTAGTGCAAGGAAACTATCATGACTTCCACCAAATAATTAACCCTATAGCCAACATCACATTACGAAGAGTCACATACACAATATTATGAATTTTGTCGGTGATTACATCCTTACTATATCATTTTATGGGGGTCACCTACATAAACACTTCGGGATACCTTGCTAATCACCCACTCGTTACTTCACTACACAAGGACTCCTTATAGCAATGGTTGCAAAATACCTATACTACTATCCACTATGTCAGTATACCCTTAAAAGTATTTCAAAGTATATAAAAACCTACCAAAAAGCATGTGCCGCTTGAATACACCAATAATTGGCGAATGTCATATCATCGGGAAACGTGAACAACAAACCCACAATGAGAAGAAATTGAAAACACGCCCGGTAAAAGTAAGATACAATAGTCGCAATTAGCAGTCACAAACTACGGAAAGAGATTTAAGACATAAAGGTTTACATCAGCCTCTGAGTCGAGAATAATATGAACTCCACGGATATGCACCTATTTTTTGGAAGCCTACCACACTATCCGGTCACCAGCTTGGGTCTTAACGTAATTATATCACTAATAGTTACGAGAAAATTTCTCAACCAAACAAGAAACATACCAATGTTTAAAATCCAACACTCCTAGACATATCCCCGAGACATAGGATACATAACCATTCAAACCATGCAATACACCTTGTCTCCAAAAATAGATGGCACCCATAAGTTAATCTTTACTCAAATATAGAAAATAAGGAGAAGAAACCCTATTTTGTCATATGCAGGGCGTATTCGAGAAATGTCTCAATCACTTTCCAGCAACGTACCCGACAACTCCCCGGAACAAGAAGCCGCCACGGGACATTCCATTCCAAGAAGACTTGACTCACCAACCTCTTAGGCAACCCAATTACCTGAACTAGAACTAACTTTAACCCCTGCTACTGGGCTTGAACACTCCCAAGAAATAAATAACCTCAGTGTTCCTGTGCTAATATCACCAGCACCTGGACCATCTCAAAAGAGAAGTAGATCACCATCATCGCCATTCATCCCAGATGCCATTACCTTCTCTAACGGTAAACCAGCATCCGAGACATCAGAACTCAACCCAGAAGATGTGACGGCCAGACTAGAGGACTTGGAAGTAGAGATTGACACTCTTCATGCAGACACCGAGGACAAAGAGCTTCTGATATCCGAATTGCAGGATTCTCTCGCAGCTGCCGAGAGTGAGATCGCAATATTGCAGATAAGGGTAGCTGATACCGAGAGCAGGCGTGCTGAGGATCATGAACAAATTCAGAAAATTCTAGCCCGCCTGCCAGGCTCGCTATGACAATGTATCCCAGCTTGCAAAGAAACATCTAGGCAGAGAAATTAATAAAGACTTGTGCTTTGCTTTCATGAAATAATAAATGAAATAACAATTCTGCCCTAAAAAAAGTTTCTAAGTACATTTACCTAGTATAGGAGAAACCATATATTTGATAGTTTTTAGAATCAAGCATCGTAATGCGCCAATAAAATAACACTATCGAAATTTCTGATCAGTGCAAAACAAGTATGCTCATTGCCCAACAAATGAAGAATACAATCATGTACCCGGAAAACGGAAATAGGGAAGCTATTTCCGATGAACACTATGAAACTTGAAGGATCATTTCAAAAGGGCCACACATCGTACTCCAGACAAGAAATAGTAATCTCTACTAAAATCAATTTCTTTCTTCCACTATTCGACACTTTGTCAGTCCAAAATCTTTCTCATCTACAATCAATAAACACCTTTTCAATGAAAATGGAAATACTAAACGCACCTAGAGATACCAGTTGAACAACTACAGTCTCCCTCTCTACCAACTGAGATACCAGTTAAACGCATCTAGAGGCTTACCAGGTAATAACTTCGAATCATACCAAGATGCGAGGTGGGGCACATAGCAATATATGATTATAACGAAAAAGATTAAACCATAAAATACACAACGCGAAGCCTTATTCAATCAGATCCATAGTATTTCTGTTCGTAATACAACAAAATGCAAAATATAGGGAATACAACAAAAATGTAAAATGCTAAAACGACAGATACATCACCGCGTGAAAAGAAACACATCGGATAGATCAGCAAAATAAGAGATGTGATGATTATGATCATGACGGGAGTGAAAATCTCGATTGGGAATCCCATAAGGATTGGTAATCAACAGTTTCGAGGAAAAGGATGAGAAACGTGAAATTGTGAAGTGAGCGATAAATTGAGATGAGGAGGGAGTAAAGTGAAACTTGAAAAGTATAAGAAAAAGGGGACGGCGTAGTGGGTAAGAGTTGGGAAGAATATCGATTTAAATTATTTATGTCTAACAAGAGCGATTACAACCAAACCCTAAACTTTCAACAAAAGCAATTATTCAAAATAACTTATACGCTGAGATAATGATTTTACATATAGATAATACACACCATCCTATGAAACGATATTCACGTAGTAAGATAAACACATAAGGGAACATAAACTTTCAGAGGACCACATGTGTGGTAGAAAGTAGCAAGGGGATAATAAATCACAAAACAACGTATAACGTAACATCCCTCATCAGGTGTTTGGGAGACACGACAATTTATATACACCACGAGTCTCTGTGCCGACTATGCTTACAATCACAAACAAATAACTAAAGGAAAAAGGGGATGTCAATGTAAACCTAAGGTATACATAGCCTGATCAACTATGTATAAGTTAGGTCTGACAAAGATATGCTCAATAGTACTCGATGTAATAACAAAAGTTTGAACGCGTTCACATTTTATTCATTCATCCCATTAAAGACAACACTCAAGAAAACTATGAAAGTCTATGATTCATCAAGAATTCAATCATACATAAACAAAACAAAGTTAAAGATGAAACGTTTGATAGTTCTTTCTGGAGGGTTCAGCATGAGATTAAGTAAAATGCCCAAGAACAAAACGGTAAAACGACCCGCTAGCCTACTTATGAAAGCTACTTTTTCCAGAAAGCTTCCACGCCAATCGCCATAATGATGAGTGGCACGATAAGCCCTACTATTACAACGATGTACTGGTAATCTTCTTCATGTGGAACACTCGCCAAATAACAACCAACCACCACAACAAACACAACCGCAATCAAGGGAACGAAATACGACATTTTAATTTAAGGACGGATGAAAATTTAAGTAAGGAAACTTATTTTGCGTCTTGACAAATTCAAGAAATTGGCAAAGTGTATATATACATATAATGAAGGTAACGGCTCGCCACATTCTAGCCGTTGGAGCCCCACTTGCCACCTTTGTCCTTTTCTTAACCCAAGCCACGAATAAGATGCTTGAATTCAGGGCGAAAGTTTCCAACTTAAAAGGACTGCAGCACCCCGTAAAAAAAATTAATCTTATTTCAAACCCTTAAAGTAAAATTAATCATCAAAAAAATTTCGAATTGCAAATTAATCTCGTAAAATAATTACTTTGGAGAAAAGTTTACAAATAAATAACACTATACCTAAATCACTTTATGATTCTGTAGAGGGACAGTAATCATGTTCACTCAATTATTCAATTTAGAATTATCGCGCAAACACTTTAAAACACTGTGTGGAGACAGTGGTCGTAATCACTCAATTGTCTCACTCAAGAGGTATTGTGGAAAGGCAACAGTCATGAAGCAAACATTTTGATACCACAGAAATCAAATGCATTCATTCGAACTTACCAGGTTACTAACATGATAACCATTGGTTTGTAAAAGTGGAAATACAAGTACATAGTTAAGACAACAATGTTTTATTTGAAGTAGTACAACAACATGGTTACAACAATACTTAGACCATTAATCCGATGACTCACAATCTGAGTCGTACCTCACTACCCCAAATTCTAAAAAGAATGCATCATTCTCAGCTTGTTCTTGCCTAATTTTCTCCTCTTGCGCCTTTTTGTTCATGGCCTCTTCTTTTAACATTTCTTTTAGAGCTTCTTCATCCATACGGAGTTGATGTAACTCTTTCTCGGTAAGAGGGAAATCAGTTTGTAATGACGAGCAACCTATACCTCCATGTGTACGGCCGGAGTATTTTTCCTGGAACCAAGCCGAGTTAGTCTCCATTTGTTTCTCTAGTTGTGCCGCCTTTCCATGCATAGAAAGATGCAGCTTGCAATCCTTTTCAGAACTTTCTTTTAAAAAAGTGCAAATCAAAGCACGGCTCTCTTGAGAAATGTCGTTGCATTTCTCATAAGCTTTTCTAAGATCGTTTCTGACAGCGCATGAGTCTTCAAACTGAAAAGCCAAATTCAAAAGCACATCCTGACGACCCTTATCTTTATTAATTAATCTTTGCACCAAGGCTTCAATTTCGGAATCAGTATGAGGAAGCGCACAGGCCATTTGAAGTATTTGGTAGTGGGATTTAAGTTTGAAAATTTGGGAGAAATGAGGTGGTATTTATAAGACAAAAAGGGGGAGGGGGAAAATAATTTAAGATTTTGTTATCAACGGATATATTCCTACATATTTTGTCGTATTAACTCGTTCCGATAAAGGGGTATTCAGTAGGGAATACGCGATGACCAGTTCAAAAACAAATACCCTCACTTGTTTTGCAAATTCACAATCTCCTGCAACGTCTTGATTTCGGGGCGAAATCTTCTAACCTGGGGAGGATGTGACACCCCGTAACAAAAACTAGATTCTCCCTGCATAGGTAAAAGTCATGTACTGCACGTTTGCAAGTCTACCGTTAATTTCAACGAAAAGCCATCTTATGATCGTCAGTACATTATTTTTATCATGAAAGTCTAAATAGCACGCAAATATTACCATTATCGCTTTTGTGTCTAAAAGGATATTTTTGAACTTGTAACAATAAAACCATAATTATTTCACATTCGGGGAAACGAAGTCATTTATCTATATTTTTTCATGAAACCGTCTAGACTTGGATAAATAAACATGTGCATGTCGATATCTAAGATTTCCTTGTAAAGATTTCATCTCGTTATGCTACCCATCTCAAAACGTAACATAGCAAGTTACGAGTCATGTCAATCTACAAACTATTCCAAAAGAAAATATATGAATATGAACATATATGTATATGTGTGCATGTTTACATACATAGATATATAAATAAAGCATAAATAATGAACCATCATTTCACCACTCTACTGATAATCTTTAAGGTTCACGTGCAAAGCACTCCATATTTGACTCAATGCATAATAGGTAGGGTCAACACCTGAGCAAAGATTCAAAATTTGATATATCTCATCACCCGTCACTCTTCTATCATCCACATACTATAATATTGATCCAATTACCAAATAGTCTTTTACCAAATAGTAACATGATGACAAATAGTCTTATAAAAACACCATCATTACTAGATTCCTCAATAGTAAATGAAAATAATATCAACTTTCATGCAATTTGAAAAGTATCAGGAACGAGGAGATAGATACTAGTATAAATAGGTTTCATACACTCTTCTCTTGGCACAAAATCATTCACAAAGCAAGTAGTAAATAAGTGAGGTTCGAGTAGGGTTTTCATTGAATTGTAAGCTTAGGACATCGGGTTAGAACACGTAGAAGCCAAGGGAGGTCGACCCATCTTCATCACCATCTTTCTCATCGTTAGAGTCAAACTTTAAACCTCGGTAAGTCGTCCTCGTGGCTTAGCATCTTTCATTAATATGTCCTTTATATTATAGCTTGACGAACCTCGGCCTTGCATGATTAAGACACGACACGCATGGTATAACCCATGCGTGATCCGTGTAAACTTGTGCATGCCAACCCTTTCGACATACATTTCATGAAATAACAAACCAATAAATTTTCCTCGTGAAAACATAAAAACATTCACGTAGTACACTAGTTGGCACTAGGGGCTTATAAGCACAAAACTTCGCGTATATTTTCGTAGAGTTTTGCATGTTATAACAATGATTTCAAATATTGAGACGCCTCACCAATGCACGCAAGCAGCCACATTAGGCCGCTGCCCAGTCGCGGCTGTTACGCTGCAAAGAGAAGGCCACAGCAGCTGCTGATGGGTCTACTTAGTGCACCAACTACCCCTGTAATCTTAATGTATTTGAGTCAAGCGTTGTACAGGTTAATGGAAAGGTAACCATGCATGCGTACGTGTGTATAATGAGAGAAAGAGTAAATTAAATGACAAATAAATAATGGTGTGTGAGTGCAAGAAACTGACACCACAATAGTGGTTGTCAAACCCTTGCTAGCTACGTCAGAAACCAGAAAAAGGAGAAGAGAAATAGACATGTGGGTTGGTATTATAATGCAAATGATGTTTTGAAAACTTGC
>BQNB010162501.1:0-14553 GCA_026074375.1 Tanacetum coccineum | reverse complement strand
AATCCCGTTCTTTAAAAAATCAAATTCTACAAATTTAACCCTAAAAATGCAAATTTAATTTTTATAAATCCTAAATGATAAAATAAAATTTAAAAAAAAGAATTATACTTTTCTGACTTTTATTTTATTTAATATGAATTAAAAACACTTTTAATCTAAAAAATTAATAAAAAATAGTAAACTAAATGGGAAAATTCTAGAAAAATGCAGGAAAATACTTTAAGCTATATAGAATGCAAGAAAAATAAGAGGTTTGAAAAATAGCTTATAAATAAAACTGGAAATAAGCTACAAAGGGCTGATAAGCAAAACAGCTAAAAATGGATTAAATATTTGATTGTGCAAGTTATAAACAGATGGCCCTATCTGGTGCTGTGGTAGTGAGTGTGTGTGTTGAGGCTTTGGTATAAAGGGAGAGGTCACAGGTTCGAGTCCTGTGGCTTTTTTTTTTAAACATTTCTTTTTCTTTTTTATTAAAACTTATAAAATAAGCAGAAATAACAAAGTTTAAAAAAAGGACTTTTTACAAAACATAGAAATAAGCTGGCAAAAAAGCTCAAATAAGTTGCCAGATTAAGCTATTTAGACTAAGAAACAAAGGGGCTAAACTATGGGCTTTTGTAGACTTAAAAAGCACTTGGAAAAGAAAAGTAAGCTAATACAGTTGATACACTACACCTAATAAGCACCATTGACTACTAATAAGCAAACTAAATAAGCTACAAATTGACATTAAGACAACAGCTGAAAGGACAGTTTAAAAGCATTTTTTTTGACAGATTTTAACCTAAGCTAATGAACAAATAATCATTAAGAATAAGCTATCAACTGAAAACAAGTTAAGTACTATAAGCTAACCATACAAATGAGCAGGAGTTAAGCAAACTTGATGAAGAAATAAGCTAAAAAAAACTACTTAAAAGTGACAGACACATTACTATTTTTTTTGGCTTTTTGAAGGAAATGACACATTTGAAACTTAATTTTAAGTCCCATAAGCTAATCTTGACACACTAACAACTAAAAACAGATGGAAATTAAACCTCAATAAGCTAAACTTGATAAAAATTAAACAAGTTTGATCATGATTGTGACTACAACTTCTCTGCATAAACTGACTTTTCAACTAATAAGGCTTGACTGTTTTTGAGTGAAAGAACTCAAAGGCTTTACCAATCTAAAACAGATGCATCATGCTGCAACCGAAACTCAATATAAACACAAAAACAACTCCTTAATCAGACTTTTAAGATGATTCACTAAAAAGCATTTTGTTTGAAAAAACAAAACTAGCAGGCATGAGATTTGATAAAATAGACTATAAAACTTAACAAAACATAAGTCTAGCTTACAAAAACTA
The DNA here is from genome assembly GCA_026074375.1 of Tanacetum coccineum. Classification (NCBI taxonomy): domain Eukaryota; kingdom Viridiplantae; phylum Streptophyta; class Magnoliopsida; order Asterales; family Asteraceae; genus Tanacetum; species Tanacetum coccineum. Next base: position 13,193 of record BQNB010162501.1, on the reverse strand, counting down.
ACTTATAAACCTAATTAGAGCTTTTAGAGGCTGACTAAAAAACCAAAGACAGTTTTAAATCTATTTGACCCGTTTTGAGTCCTTATCCCAAACACTCCTTTTAAAATTACAAAATTCATTTTAAGCTTTAAAAAGACTTAATAAGCTGCATATATTGAAAACAGATAAAGACCAAAGGCAAACAAAGGCAAATAAGCAAAAACTTAAGATAAATAAGCAATTAATAATAAGCTACTCTAATAAGCTAATTTAACTATTAAAATGACAGATTCTAAGTAATCATAAAATAAGCTAAACTAAAATGGAAACTAGACAAATTCAGCAATAGTAAGACAGAATAAGCAATGATAAGCAAGTAATCAGCACAAATAAGCAAAGATAAGCAGAATTAAGCAAAAATAGAAAAAGTAAGCTTGAAAACATTAAAATAGGGACTTACAACTTCCCTTGCTTAAACACGGATAAACAGGCTCACAAGAGCTTATCTCCAAAAGCTCTAGCTTATCTTATGATAAGCTGGTAGGTCCATAAGCCTTTCCTTTTTTGGCTTATCTTCCATAAAACAAGCTGATGTACTTTTTTTGAGTGAATTTATTAAGACAGTGACAAGTGTGTTATAAACAGGATTAAGAGCTCATATAAAAGAAATTTATTGAAAGAACTTTGTAAACACACATTTAAGCTTAAACGAATTAAGTAAAAACAGAATTTGCAGAAAAAAGCTTAAATTTCATTAAAAATTTAAAAGGTACATTGCTTTGAAAAGTAAAATACCTGAAAGTAAATTAAGCTTAAATTTTACACTACTCATAAGCTAAATTACACTAGATGGGTTTCAATGAAAAAATGAATCCTATATATAAAATGCTAAAGTGCAGGGTCTTCAACTTGTGTGCTTCTTTTGTGAGAGGAAAACCAAAACTCAATCTTAGCCCTTCAATTATCTTTGGCTCCAAGTTATGAAATCTAAGCCATTAAATCCTTGTCCTATTCATCGTCCAATAAGATTATAGAGGATTGCCAAGGTGGAGTTTGTCTTATAGGGAGGTGAATAGGTTAAGAGGGTGTGTGTTTGTTTGTCGTTTTGTTGCAGGGAGAAATGACAGTGATGGATAAACAGTGAATTGGGTGGGAAAAGGATTTAGGGTTTTGTGTGTATGATTTTGATAACGGGGTTAGGGTTAAGGATAGGTGGTGTAATGATGTATTGGATTGAGGGACGAGGGGTGTAAAGGGTTTTGGGGTTTAAGGGGTAAAAGGGTTAACAAGTGTTAGATTAATTTCTGTTAAGGACCGACACCGTTTGTCCTTTTGGACTAACCATGTAAAGGATAAAAGGGGAGTGGGCTAACAGACATTAACGGGTTGGATTGGGCCTAGGTTGGGCTTGTTTGGATCAGGCTAGGATTTGGACCTTTTATAATTGCCTTAGGCTTATAACATGGGCTTTTAATTTAATAATTAAGCTTAATGGGCTGACTCGGCCCATTAAATGGGTTCGGGTTGACCCGATAAGATTTCTTCGGTTTTGTCTTCGGCCTTGACTTGTTGAATTTTTTAGTTGACTTTGACTTTTCACGCTTTTCTATTTCGTGCTCGGTTTTGTCCGTTTTGGCTTGATTTTTGTCCCATTCTGAATATCCGTTACCTGCACATCATAAATAGCAAAACACACATATTTTTGGCATTTTATGTCCGTTTTTGGTCATTTAGGCTCGTTTTTAAAGGTAAAAGGTATGTGTAATTAAGAACATACCAAAATCTCCCATACTAAACTATTGTCGTGTCCTCACGCAATGCCATAAGTAAACACTTAAGAAAACAAAGAATCTTAATCCCCCTCGACTAATTACCTCGAAAAGTAGCTAAGTGTTCATCCAGGGGAATTAAAGAATCAAATAGTTTTGAAAAGCCCCGTTTTGACCATTTTTTAAATATTCACACTTATTCCCACACATATTTTTGTATTTTTCCTTTTTTCGCATTTTTTATACTTTTCATTTCTAGCAACTAACTAACGTGTTTGACTTTCGTTATTTTCATAACTTTTAGGGTCATAGAAGAAGACACACTTTAATCCTAAAATGCCCAAAAAGGATAAATTCATCGTCCTCGACTTTTCACTTGTTCCAAACCAAGATTAAAAAGAAAATCACCGTTAAATATAAGTTAAGATGCTAATACTACTCATACTTGTACTATGTGAAACTTTTCGCTCCCGGCAATTATTATAACTTAGGTGAATGTGCTTATTTCAAATTTCAACCATAGATCAAAGGTTTTGCAAAATTTCTATGTGTCACGTTCCACCCAAAAAGTAATGAGTTTGAAGGCGAGATCATCCTATGTAGCGACTTTCGTCTTGGCACATCCCAACCTTGCGGTTAAGTAACCAGGTTTTTGACACCCCACGGAGACTAGTATCAGGACTCACGGACCTTCAATTTCAAAACTCTTGGATTTCCCGTATATGCATAAAATCACAACTTAAAATGTAATAGTCTTAGTTTGAAAGCATATTTAAATTTTAGAAAAAGAGATTTTCCCTATATTTATTAAATCACATTTATTACACTTAACATTAACATTACCATGATGAAATTGAAATCCTCGACCTTTTTGAAGGCTGCAACATCGGTTGTGAGCCGACAAGATGCATCAAACTTTTATCAGTCTCGGATTATTATTCATACTATGGGCTTTCTTTTGAAGACTGCCACATCGGTTATGAGCCAGCAAGAGGCAGTAAAAAAAAATTTAGCCCACAATTTATATTATTATTGTTACCTCTTTTTATTTATTTATTTATTTTAATTTTTTTAACTTAATATTACCACGATATAGAGAAAATTCCTTTTTAGAAAATTTAAGTATAAATTTGAACTAAGACTAAAATTATTGATATCGGCCATACATCAAAAATCGTTGATACAAGTTTAATTTTCGAGAAGAGCACTGATATGTGAGAAATCACATATCCATTTTATACTAAAAATGACCCTAAAATGATCAAATTGTGCAAATTATGCTTGTATATTGCTTGTTTTGTCATTTGTGATATGTAGGGACGAATATTGCAAAAATCATAAGAAAACAGCCAAAATCGGGAAAAAACGAACACGAGACGGATATAGTATACAAGAGCCGAGAGTTTCTAGCAAATGGTCAACCTTGGTCAACACAAAGTCAACCCATGGTCAACATTGGTAAACCTACAAAAGGGCAAAACCCTTAAAATACCAAAATGCCCTTAATGTTAAATCATTTTTTCAAAAACAATAACACCGTTAGTCCTTTAACACTTAAATACTAACGGTCGTTAAGTATCAAATATAAACCTTTAACATGTTAACCTATTACCTGAGCCCAACACCAAATCCCTAAGCCCAATTCCCTTTTCTTATAATATAAGCCCAAAGTTAAACACGTTTTTACTCAGTCAAACAAGTCAACGAATAAGAAAGGGTAAATAATTGGCCGGGAAAATTCGTTGTTACTGTTCATCATCTTCTCAAATAACCCCAAGTCAAAAATCCTACTTCCATTCAATTACCTTACGTGGCTTAAAGATTCCAAGTGCTATGCTCCACTTCAGCAACAGAAACGTCACCAGATGTTATGATTGGTCAAGACAACTTAAGGGAATCACACGTGGACTACCAAGAAACACACAAAAAGGGAATTATTACACTAAATCAAGTGTAAAACAAGCACATGAGCTCCTAATAACTTGGATTGCCTGCGTGGCAATCCGTGTTCTCATTTTGATCAAACGGCTAAGAAAAGGTATCCAATGATTAGAGAGAATTTAAAGGTCAAGATCAAGCAAACGGGAGCGTCTTTGAGGACCTAGAACCTTCCTCTCAAGCCTATAAAAGAAAGAGCTCACTCACTCACAAAAGTCAGTTAGTTAGTGTAGAATTAGATAGTTTTTTAATGTAATTTTCTTTTTAAGTCATTTTAGCTTAATGATTTTCATTTAAATGTAATTTCTCTTTTCACAAGTTTGTAATTAGTTTAATCAATTAATAAAAATGTAGTTTTCTCATTGTTCAAGTTTAATTCAAATTTTACCTTATAAGCCTAATGATTTGAATAAGCTCTTTTACTACTCTTCTTAAGCTCTTTAAGCTCTCATTTCACTCATAAGCTAGCTCTGAACTCAGTTAAGCTCTAAAAACTTAACTGAGCTTTTACTTACTCAAATTCACAATCAAATTACCTTAGCATCTTATTTGGAAGGGAAACCAGTAATGGAAGGGTTTCCAGGACCACACCAGCTTATCCTAGGATAAGCTGGAGCTTGTTGATTAGCTCATAAGAGCATTTAAATAGCCTTGTTTGTGCAGAGGCATTTGTAAGTCTACATTTTCCTTTTATAGCCTTAATTTTTGAAAATTAGCTTATAATTACTTATTGTTGCTTAATTCTGTTTAGAGTAGCTCATTTTAGCTTATTGATGCTTAATATAGTTGTTATATGCTTATTGTGTTTGATTGTTAGTATAAACCTTAGTTTCTTATAATCTGTCATAAAACAATTGAAAAACCAAAAAAAATAGCATAGTATAATAGCTTATTGTCCTGGCTTATTATTTGCTTAAATCTGCTCATTAGGTTTGTCAATAGCTTATTATTATCTGTTATTGCTAGTTTGTGCATTAAATCTTAATTTCATAAGCTAAAAAAATGGGTTTAAGCCTTTTTAAGAGGTGTTTGGTACAAGGCATCACTAACTTAAGTTAGTGCTGCCAAGGCCATTTAGTCCTTAGGATTGGTTTTAGAATTCATTTGTAGGTTTATGAGATCTGGCTTTAAGGTTTTTGAGGTTTAAATTAGTTTTAATCTAGTTAGTAAGTGGTAGTTAGAATCTGTTAGCTTAAGTTCAAATTAATTTGCATTTTAAGCTTAAGCCTGTTTAAGATGCCTTCATTTGGAAAAAGTTCCTCGCCATCATCACCATCATAGAAAATGTCGTGATTATAATAGATACGTCGCGTAGGCTCGGAAGGATTAGTATAAATAGTATTACTTATTTAGTTATTAACACTTTTGGTCAAATTGATTGTATAAGTGGTGACGGAGTGCTAATATTATCAAAGTTATGCATTGTAAAAAATATGAGACAGGTGAAGGCTTAGAAGGATTAGGCTTCCTGTTCTCAGCTAACAATTCTTGTTTTTCCTCAATTGCCTGCTCTTGTAAAAGAATAGCCTCTTGCTCACGTCGTTGACTCATTATTTCACAATAGGATTGCATCATTGTTTTTAATTCTTCGATACTTATCTCTTCAGGAGGTTGATGAACGTCGGAATACTGTAGGGGTTGGAATTGGTCACAAAATCGGAAGAATTAGAATTATAGAAATTTTGGTTCATCGGTTGACACTGAAAAGTCTCATGAGGACCCCCACAGTTTTCACAACAAGGAAATTGTTGTGAAGTTTGTGGAAAATTATTATCAAAGTTTTGATTGAAACACATGTCCTGATTGTAGACAAACGGAACTTGAGGTGGATAATCGTAACCATAATGAGCATCGTTCCAATACTCACAGTATGCCGTTGACGAAATAAATATTCTAACGGTTCTACACTCCCGAAACAACTGCGTCGGTTGTATGCGACATAAAAATTTAAAAAATAGGAGGGTAAGAGAAAGAGTTAACGGATTAGAGGTTACGGAGCATATTTTGGAGTTTTATGAAGATAAATATAAAAGATAAAATATTTTTGGGACGAAAGTCAAGGTGGCGGTTAGCTCTCTAGATAACGCACAAAGAAGCGGAGGAGTGGGTAGCGGCTGAAGCGTTTTTTAAAAACCTTCTCCTTTCGGGTCGAAGTTCGTCGGATCAACCCTCCTTATACCTCTCTTATAGTTTGTAATCTAAAAGTGAGCCGATTTCATAAGTGATACAACGATTGTTTTGTTGTTTTTCAATTTTTTTGGTATTTTTGATTACTTGAAAATATTCACAAATGAAAATGATAACTTCACGGGGAATGGTCTTTAAACACTAATCTTCAAAAGTTAAACATGACTACGAACAACTCCCGGCGGCGAGCCAAAATGTGATTTGGTTTTTAGTATATAATATATATAAGTAATTTATATAACTAAATATCATTTAAAAAGGATAGTGTATGTATTCCGTAAAGCTATATAGGAATATTACTTTTACCCAAAGTAAAATCCAAAACCTTCCGGGTCGTTTCCCGACGAGGCGTGAATTGAGAATCGAGTTTAAGTTCGTGATCGCGTGTTTGAATGATCAAAGATTTAGTTTGTATTCTATTTCTACTAATAATATGCAAAAACAAATAAATGCAAGTAAACAATGAAAGCAATTAAAGATCGAGCCTAAAAACGAAAGCAATTACGAATTTAAAAACGATAACGGGAATCTAAAAAACGCGACTTAAAACCTAAATTATCAAATTTTAACCCTACAAATTCAAATTTAATTTTTAAAGGTCCTAAATGATAAAAGAAAATTTTAAAAAAAGAATTATATTTTTTTGACTTTTATTTAATTTATTATGAATTAAAAACTGTTTTAATCTAAATTAAATATTAAAAATAGTAAACTAATTATAAAAAATCTGAAAAATTCAAGGAAAGTGCCTTGAATAGTTAAGAATCTATGAAAATTAAAAACTTGAAACTTGGCTAAAGAAATAAGCAGTTAAAAAGCCCTTAAACTTGGATAAGTTAAAACTGAATGTAAGGTTAAATATAAAATAAAACAAAGTATGAATGAAAAAGTCCCAAGGGCAGTTGGTAATGAGGGGTGGGTTAAAATGTTGAACTATTAAGGTTGAGGTCCCGGGTTTGAGCCTGGGGCCTTCCTATACGGTTCAACATTTTTATTTTGCTTTTTTAACTTTTTACAAAGCTTTTTAACACTGAAATAAGCATTTTTAATAAAACCACTTTTTCTGAAAACCACTAATAAGCACTGAAATAAGCAGTTTTATCTGACAGTTTTAAGCTTAAAAACTTTAATAACACAAAAGACCAAACTGTTATAAGCTTAAATACTAAATAAGCTAAGGACAACTAAATTAAGCTAAAACAGATACTCAAATAGACTTATTAAGCACTACTAAGCCAAATAAAGCACAACCAATAAGCTGGAACTCACAGAATCTAAATAAGCAGTTTAGGCCGAAGGGGTTATCAAAACAGTCCAAGAGGGCCTTTTTTAAGCACTAAAATAAGCTATCAAACTAATAAGCTCTAATCTAAAAACCTAAAACAGATCAAGATTGACCTACAAAGATTTAAAATAAGCAAGTAATAAGCATTTTGAACTACTTTTAAGCTATGAAATAGCTTAATGAAAAAGACAGTTTGACTGTTTTGGTTTCTTTTTTTTACAGTTTTAAAAATGACAAATGGCTTATTGCAGCCCTAAATTCAGATAAGCAATTGATCATTAAAACACAAAATAAGCTTAAAAAGATAAAACTCATACTACAAATACCTTATGCTAATCATTTCAGACTTTGATTCAAAGTTTAACTCACCTAATTTAAGCTGTGAAAACTGAATTTTAAAACTTATAGAAACTGAGTGCAATGACAGCATTGACAAATTTAGAACCAGAATTCAAATCAACCTTTCCTACCAAAACAAACTTAGTTCTACTGCATTATGAACAAAATTTAAGCATAAACTAAAACCTTAAATGCATTACTTATCAACATGAACAAACTCAGAACCTTAGATCTATGTTTAAAACAGCAGACTTAGCATTTAATTATCCTAAACTCAAAACTCCATAAAACTTGATCAAAACTTGTTAAAACTTAATCTAAGACTGTTTAAGATCAAATCAAAAGTGGATTTTACAACCTAAAGTGCACAAGCAGCATTAACCATTAAGTTAATATTGCCAGCCAAACACCCCTTTAAGTTTCTAAATCTTAATTTTAGCTTATAAAAGTCTCAAATAAGCAATGAAACCTCAAAACCAAATAATCATTAGATATATTAAGCATGATTAAGCATTTATAAACAGAATAAGCAGAATCAACATAAGCGGGTTAAGACTAAATAAGCAGTTTGAATCTAAACTCAACCAAAAGACTTCTAAGCATGAAAATGAATTCAAAAGGCAACCACTAGACTAAATAAGAACAATTTAAAAACAATAAGCAATAGAATAAGCAAAGCCAATAAGCTAACAGTAAATAAGCTGTAAATAAGAGAAGTGAAACTTACAAAAGCCCTTGCTCAAAACTGGGCAAAACTGCTCAATAGAGCTTATCTAGCAAGCTTCAGCTTGTATTAAACAAGGTGGTAAGTCCATAAGCCCATCCCTTTTTGGCTTATCATCCATAAAATTAAGCTTTGGTATTTTAGGAGTGGATAACTTGATGAAACAGTAAACTTTAAGTAGAACAGATTATAAGAGCTTTATTAAGATGAAATTTAGATAACAACAAAGCTTTTAACAGAATTTTAAAGACAGTTTTAAGTAGAAAAACAGAATTTCATTAAACTTTTAAAGGGTTACAATACTTGGAAATGAAAAATACAATAAGCAATAAGAAATAAGCTGTAAAAAATGACAGGAAATTAAACATACACTACTCCTCTTTACAAATGAAATCCTAAGCCTATTTATAGAAAAATGAAGATGCAGGGGTCTTGAACTTGTGTTTGTTGTGTGAGAGGAAAAGAAGTTTTCATCCCAGCCTTCCATTCCATCTTTGGCTCCAAGTAATGCATCACAGCCCTTGATTTGATCTTGGTATCTTCAACCAATGAAAAAGTAGAGGATTGCCAAGGTGGCATCCCTTCTTTGGCAGCTTCTGTGATGTAGGGATAAGTGGGGTGTGAGTGGGTTTTGGGGAAGAGAAGTGAGAGTGATGGGATGAAAGAGATGGATGAATAGTTATTTGGGATAATGAACTGGTAATGGCGGGAATTGGGTTTTAGGATAAAGGGGCTAACGGGGTTAGGGGTGAGGGTTATGTTGGGCTTTTACTTGGGTCGGGTTAGGATTTAGGAATGGATAAATGATTTAGGCTTATGATATGGGCTTTGATTTAATAGATAAGTCTTAAAGTGCTGACTTGGCCATTGTGGGTTGGCCCATCGAATTAAGATAAACACGTCTTTACTTCGATTCTTTCAGCTGCTTTCCATTCCTGTGCTCAGATTTGTCAATTTTTTGCCTTTATCTTTGTCCTTTAAGTGAATATCGTTACCTGCACAACAAATATCAAAACACACCATATTTTGGGCTTTTTATGTCCCGTTTTTGGTTCATTAGTTTTATTAGGTAAAAGGTATGTGTAATTAAGCACATACCATGAGTCAACAGCCTTGGTGCATGGACGTGGTATGTAGATCTTAGGTTTAGTTCTGGAAAGATTGTTTTGTTGTTTAATGTTTTGCATGTTCCTAATATAAGGAAGAATTTGGTTTCTAGTAGTGTTTTGAATAATTGTGGTTATAAACAAGTGATTGAATCTAATAAATTTGTTTTATCCAAACATGGTGTGTTTATTGGTTTTGGTTATCTAAGTAATCATATATTCAGGCTTAATATTGTCAATGATAATATTGGTATGTCAACCTCTAAACTGAATGATTCAATCTTATGACATGCTAGCTGGGCCATCGTCACTTTAAGGATGCAAGATATGTCTTAAGGATGGGGTTAATCCCAAGCTTATGACATGGGTTTAGAAAAGTGTAAGACTTGCATGCTGACCAAAATAACTAAGAAACCATTTCAAAATATAAAACGTAAAACTAAAGTTTAGAGCTTATCCACAATGATTTATGTGATCTGCATGCTACTCCCTTATTAGGGAATAAAAAGTAATTTGTGACATTTATTGATGATGCTTCAAGGTTTTGTTATGTTTATTTATTACATACTAAGAATGAAGCATTAGATAAATTCAAGGATTCAAAACTAATAGTAGAATTGCAAAAGGTTCTTGATCAAAAGATTCTAGGAATGATAGGGGAGGTGAGTACATGGTTTATGTATTTTTAGTCTGTTTGGTATTATCTATGAAAACGACTGCCTGTACTTACAAACAAAAAATGGTATATTGAAGGAAAAACAGGGTACTGAAGAAATGGTTAATTCCATTGTTTCATATCAGACTGAGTCAGGTTCTAGGGTGAAGCTATGTTCACGCTTGCTTTTTATTAAAAATAAAAAGGGTTTCTAATAAAAGGAATAGGATTACCCCTTACGAACTTTGGACTAAAAAGAAACCAAACCTGAACTACCTCAGGGTTTGGGGTTATAGGGAAGTTGTGAGCCTCCTTAATCCAAAGCTGAAAACTTTGGGTGGAAGAGGCATTGAATGCCTCTTTGTTGGATATGATGAGCATTCCAAGGCTTGTAGGTTTTATGTCAATAAACCTAATGAATTAGTTTCAATTAACTCTAAATTGAATCAAGGGATGTAAACTTTGATGAAAATATATTTTCTTCAGTCCCTAGACCAAATTCTTAGGGATTAAATGGAACTGAAGACATTGGTGGTTCAGTGGTCCCTGAAGAGGTCACTAAAGAGGTTGTTCAACAACCTGAAAAACACCCTGAGCTTAGAAAAGAGGCAAAAGAATTAGCACTACAAAGAATTTTGCGCTTATTTTCTGTTTTATTAATTGATAGGAACAAGGTTGAGATCTCTAACTAAGATATTGCTTTAATTTTGAGGATGATCCCAAAACATTTAATGAAGCAATGAAGTCTCAAGATGTTGCTTTCTAGAAAGAAGCAACTAATGATGAGATGGATTCCATCATGGATAACAATACTTGGAGGTTGGCTGATCTACCTCCAGGTTGCAAACCTCTTGTTGCAGATGGATCTCTTTAAAAGAAAATGAAGGTGATGGAACATATTGAAAAGTTTAAGGCAGTTGGTCATTCAGGGTTTTAACCAAGATTCAAGGATATACTACTTTAATACTTATGCTCCAATGACATGTATCAGTACCATAAGACTGCTGATTGCTATTATCTATTCATAATTTGATTATTCATCAGATGGATGTGAAGACAACTTTCTTGAATGGTGAATTGGAAGAGGAGGTTTATATGAACCAACCTTAGGGCTTCATCATACCTGGTAATAAAAACAAGGTGTGTAAACTAATTAAGTCTTTATATGGACTAAAACAGTCACCTAAACAATGGCATCAAAAATTTGATGAAGTGGTTTTGTCTAATGGTTATTTACTTTAACCAAGCCTGGCAAATGTGTATATAGAAAAGTCGATGAAACTGGTAAAAGGAGTCATAATTTGTCTATTTGTTTATGACATGCATGATTCTTTGGCACTGACAAGTTCAGGTTGTCCTGACTAAAGGATTTCTTGTCATCAAGGATCTCTATGAAGGACACAGGAGAGGGCAGATGTTATCCTGGTGTATAAGGATTAAACATGAAAAGTAAGGAATAGCAATTTCTCAGTCTCATTATATTGAGAAGGTACTGAATAAATTCGATTACTTTTATTGCACTCCAGTTAGTACTCCTATGGATACAAGTGAGAAGCTGATGCCCAATAATGGTCAGGCTGTATCTCAACTTGAGTATTCTAGGGTAATTGGCTGCTTAATGTATGACATGACTTGTACAAGGCCTGATATTGCTTTTACTGTGGGTAAACTGAGCGGGTATACTAGTAACCTTGGTACTCAGTACTGGCAAAGCAATTCAGACGGGTATGGAAGTACTTGAAAAAAACCATGACTATAGACTTGACTATACTGGTTATCCTTCAGTGTTATAAGGTTACATTGATGCAAGTTGGATCAGCAACACCAAAAACAATTCATCTACAAGTGTGGCTGGGTATTCCTGCTTGGTGGTGGTGCAATTTCTTGGGCTTTCAAGAAGCAAACTTGCATTAAGTGTTGGAAGGATACACTGATGTAAGCTGGATCAGCAATACTGAAGACATTTTGTCTAGCAGTGACGGGGTATTCCTGCTTGGTGGATGTGTAATTTCTTGGGCTTCTAAGAAAAAACTTGCATCATTGGTTCAATAATGGAATCTAAATTTCTGGTAAGGAAGCTAAATGGTTGAGAAACCTAATCCTTGAGATTCCATTATGGTCCAAACCTATAGCACCTATTTCTATCCGTTGTGATAGTGTTGTTACATTAGCAAAGACTTATAGCCAAATGTACAATAGGAAGTCTAGACACTTAGGTGTCAGGCATAGCATGATTCGTGAGCTTATCAAGAATGGGGTGATATCTATAGAGTTTGCGAGGTCTCAACAAAACATAGCTGATTACTTGACAAAGGGACTGGCTAGAGACTTGGTTATAAAGTCTACTGAAGGGATGTGTTTAAAGTCCAACTAAGTCGCTGAATGCTAGGATACCCAACTCCCTACTAAGGAAACTTGGTAGCTGAGTTTAATGTGGAAAGCTGAACGTTCAGTGGAATGAAGCACATGTATTTACATATCATACTAAGGATGTGCTTGGAACCTGCTGAAAAGGAGGATGAAGTCTTTACTTCTTAATGATTAATTTCTTTGAAAAAGTGCTTAGCAGGAGCATGAATAAAGAGGAACCACCTATGTAAATGTTAAGGTTTTGCCGCTTCAAGGAGCATGGACTTTGGCTCTTACAACATTTATGAATTAGATATAGACACATGGCTTGTATAGTGTCAGGAGTTTTTAAGTGTTTGAAAACTTATGTGTATTTTATCTTTAGGTATTCAAATGGGTTGAAGGGTTCAATTCTTAGAACACCCTGATTCTCGAATATTTAAACGTGTAATTTACTAAGATGGAAATTCAATCCTCATGAAATTTTCATTTATGCACTTGTTTTGTTTAATGTTCAATTTTTCATGCAAAAGAATTATACTAAATTAAGGAAGATTGTTGGAAATTTAGTGCAATTGTGGGAATTGAGTCATACTTAGAAATAGGTTTGGAGGTACGGAGTGTACACCCATCAAGTCACTGATTTTCCCTGACTCTTTTAGTGGTCAGATTAAATGGGCTGTTACAAACATTTACGTGGCAGGTTTGACTACATTAAATGTTTGTAACAACTTTTGCCTATTAAGTGGCTGGTTTGACTGCATTAAATGACCATATTTAATTTGGTCTGGTAACCACTAATTCCTAAATTATAGAAGAGATTATTTGGCCATTAATCTCTCATTAATTCCATTGACAAGTT
>BQNB010162500.1:0-14553 GCA_026074375.1 Tanacetum coccineum | reverse complement strand
AATCATCTCATCGGAGAATGCCCAAAACTATCAAGAAACCATAATCAAAGAGCCTACGTCGGAGGATCATGGAGTGATAGAGACGAAGAAGGAGAAGAAAAGACTAAGGATGAAAAATGTCTTATGGCTAAAGCATTCAATGAGGTATCTTCCGAAACCGAATACTTTAGTGACGACCTATCATCATTAGATGAAAAGACTTAGATAGTGAATATAATTGATTATGCAAAATAGGTCTAAAAGTTATGGCTAAAAATAAATCACTAAAACAAATTAAAAATCAATTAGAAAATAAAGTGCTAGAACTAAAAAATAAATTATCTAGATTAGAAAAGGGTAAAGAGGCTAATGAAGAATGTAAAATATGTCAAGACCTTAGGTTTGAAAATGAAAAGCTTAAGGAAGAAATTCCTAAGCTTAATCAATTTAGTAATAGTAGTCACTCACTTAAGAAAATAATAAGTTTTCAAAAACCATCCGGAGATTAATCCGGTCTAGGATTTAATTTTACCAAAGAATCAACTAGTGAGACTAAACAAGTAAATTTTGTAAAGTCACAAGAGGCCGAGTCTAAAGAAAAATTAGTAGAATTAAACTCAAGCCCAAAACCTAAATATATACTTATAAACAATACTAAAATTCCCATTGCAAGCGACAATGAAGTAAAAAGGCTTTATAAACTTTCCTTAAAACCCGAAGTTGGTTTTACTAAACCTAAAATGAGATCTAAAACTCCACCTCCAAAAAGAACTAATAACCCTCAACCTCGGTCTAAAACACCACAACCTAGGAGAGATCAAGGTAGACTAAATTACCCTAACACTAAACACTCAATGTGGAATTATTCACAACAACCAAACTTTTCTTCGTGGGGAATATGTCCACCATATATGTATCCGAATCAAATGCAAAATATGTTCAGGACTAACAATTTTAGACCCATGAGACATTGGGGACCAAGTGGTTGAGTCGTTACAACATTTAAGCCGAGTTGTTCATGAACACTGTTTGGAATCCGATGAGTGAATACATTCTTAAAACTTTATGACGGGATTACCAAAAGATTTCTCTTTCAAAGCGTCTTCCCTTGAAGATGTTGAAAAAAACACATTGTAGGCAAATGTACGTTTTCTTTCCCAATTACTTAGAATATAGATTATGTGCAAAGTGTTAAATGACTGCGTGATATTATGCTACAAATAATATTTGCTAAACTAAAAGGTTATATTTAATAGAGTAAAGTTAAGCTTGTGAAAATAGTGTAGTCACTAGAAGTGCCATTTGTTGGTTATCTAGAATTAAGAGAAATTATTCATTATGAACTCTTCTCTCACGTAGTTGAATTAGGATTCTCTACGTACCACTATAAAATGGAAATCTTCCATATCCACTTGTAGCGAACTCGCGTAGATGAAGAAAAGTGAGTTAGTGAGTAATAATTAACATAGATGTAGGATTAGTTTTACATCTTACTGAATCAAAGAACAAGCACTTTCAAAATTAGGCAAGGGATTCATCATCAAGATTTGACTTCTTTGATGACTGTAGCATTCTTCCAATCCATTCAAGAACTGAAACAATCTTTAATGACTGTAGAATACTCAAGTTGAGATACAGCCTGTCCATTATTGAGCATCAACTTCTTACTTGTATCCATAGGAGTACTCACTGGAGTGCAATCAAAGTAATTGAATTTCTTTAGTACTTTCTCAATATAATAAGACTGAGAAATTGTTATTCCATTACTTTTATTTTTAATCCTTATACCCAGGTAACATCAGCCTCCCCCATGTCCTTCATAGAAAACCTTGATGACAAAACTTCCTTTGTTAGGTCAACCAAAACTTGGTCACTGCCAAAGATCAGCATATCATCAACATATAGGTAAATGATGACTCCTTGACCACTTTCATGAAATTTGCTATATACACATTTATCATATTGGTTAAGTAAATAAACATTAGACAAAACCACTTTATCAAACTTTTGATGCCATTGCTTAGGTGCCTGCTTTAGTCCATATAGAGACTTAATCAGTTTACATACCTTGTTTTCATTACCAGGCATAATAAAGCCCCGAGGCTGGTTCATATAAACATCCTCTTCCAGTTCCTCATTCAAGAAAGCTGTCTTTACATCCATCTGATGAATAATTAGATTGTGAATTAATGACATAGCAATCAACAGTCTTATGGTATTGATATGTGCCACTGGAGCATAAGTATCAAAGTAGTCTATCCCTGACTTTTGTTTAAAGCCTTGAATGACCTGCCTTGCGTTGAACTTTTCAATAGTTCCATATACTTTTAGTTTTCTTTTGAAAATTCATTTGCAACCAAGAGGTTTGCAACTTGGAGGTAGATCAGCCAACACCCAAGTGTTGTTGCCCATGATGGAATCCATCTCATCATTGATTGCTTCTTTCTAGAAAGCAACATCTTGGGACTTTATTGATTTATCAAATGTTTTGGGTACATCATCAACATTAAGGCAATAGGAGTGTTGGTCAAAGACCTCATCCTTTGTTCCTTCAATTAAATATAATTGAAATTCAGGCCCAAAGTTCTTTGGAGTCCTATTCCTTTTGCTTTTTCTAAGCTCAGACTCATGTTGCTAAACAACCTCTTCAGTGACCTCTTCAAGGACCACTGAACCACCAATGTCTTCAGTTCCATTTGGAATCCTAAGACTTGGTCTAGAGACTGAAGAGAATCTATTCTCATCAAAGATAGCATCCATTGATTCAATTATTGAGTTAATTGCAACTGATTCGTTAGGTTCAATTACATAGAACCTAAAAGCCTTAGAATGCTTAGCATATCCAACAAAAATGCATTCAATGCCTCTTTTACCTAAAGTTTTCAGCTTTGGATCAGGGAGTCTTACAACTACCCTATAACCTCAAACCCTGAGGTAGTTTAGGTTTGGTTTTCTTTTAGTCCATATTTCATAAGGGGTAATCCTATTTTTTTGTTAGGAACCACATTTAATTAATAGCAAGCTGTTAACATAGCTTCACCCTAGAACCCTTGACTCAGTCCTGAATATGACAACATTGAATTAACAATTTCTTTAAGTACTTTATTTTTCCTTTCAGATATATCATTTTGTTGTGGAGTATAGGGGGCAGTCGTTTCATGGATAATACCAACAGACTGAAAATACAGAGTATCCATGTACTCACATCCTCTATCAGTCCTGAATCTTTTGATCAGGGACCCTTGTTGTAATTCAACTTTAGTTTTGAATGCTTTGAATTTATCTAATGCTTCATCCTTTGAATGTAATAAATAAACATAACAAAACATTATGGCATCATTAATAAATGTCACAAAGTATTTCTTATTCTCTAATGAGGGAGTAGCATGTAAATCATACAGATCATTGTGGATCAACTTCAAAACTTTAGTTTCACGTTTTACTTTTTGAAATGGTTTCTTAGTTATTTTGGTTAGCATGCAAGTCTTACATTTTTCAGTGTCCATGTCAAAAGCTGGGATTAACCCATCCTTTGACATATCTTGCATCCTCTTAAAGTGGACATGGCTCAGTGTAGCATGTCATAGGATTGAATCATCCAGTTTAAAGGTTGACATGAAAGTTGAACCAATATTATCATTGACAATATTAAGCCTGAATATATGATTACTTAGATAACCAAAACCAATAAACACACCATGTTTGGATAAAACAAATTTATTAGATTTGTTGATATAAATAATGCCTAAAAACATTATTAATATTTTTCGACCTCTCTACGTTTTGATAATCACAAAATAGAAAAACGCTCAATGTAAAATTAAAACGTAAACAAGTAATTAGTAGTAAATTTTCATTTCGAAAATTAAATCACTTAAATGTATGAATAAATAAATGCTTAATGCAGTTTATAATCAAATGAATTTTTATTCAACCTCATATTTTTTATAAAATGTTACAAACATTTTTATAACTTTTACAAAGCATTTTCTACATTTAAAAGAAATGTTTTATTCAAAACAAATATTTTCAATTCAAATTTTCTATCTAAAAACGGCTAGAAATGTTCCAGAAAACACCTCCCCTGGAAAAGATAAAAAAAGGGAGCGTCGTAGTCTGGGCGATCCCCTTAATTATAAGGGGGTCGGCACATGAATTAAGGGGGCTGGCCAGACAAAAACGCTCCTCGGCTTGCCTATAAATACTGGACTGTTCCTCGCTGATTTTCTCACCTTTTGCACTTATTCTTTTCTGTCTAAAATCAGTCCACACATCTCCTACAATCCTTTGATAATTTAATCTTAAGCTTTTGTTTCCAAGTGATTCAAGCTTAATTCTTCAAGTGCAAGAGAAGAATACTTCTTATTATCAAGTCAAGAAGTGTTATAGTTTAGTTGGTGTTGTTGTGAAGTTTTGTTAAATCTTGTAAATCATTTGTGTATATTGTAAAGGTGTGTATTGTAGGTGTGTGTAATAGGTAGATTGTGATGATCATTGTAAGTATAGTTAGATCGTGGTGATCTTAGTAAGTAGTGTTAGATTGGTATGATTGTAATAGTGTCTGGGTGAAGTGAAGTTGTGAAGCGTTGTGAAGTTTTGAAATGAAGTAAAGTAGTGAAGCGAAGATAAGTTGTGAAGTGAAGTAGTGAATTGTCATGAAGTAGTACGGTTAGTATTTTAGTCCTCAAAATACAAAAGTTGTGATAGATTGGTTCTATCTAGGATTAGAACTCGACATTTGGCTTAGTTTCGGAAATCGATGTAAGCTTAGTTGTATACGGTTTTCTCTACCTAAAGGGAGTTTGTTGACGTAGTGAAGAGAACTCTCGAGTTTGGTGCTCGGGGAGTGGAGTAGGGAGAATAGGTGCTTCGTTATCGAACCACTATAAATCCTTGTCTTGTGGTTTGATCTTTCTAACTCTTATCTCTTGTCTTGCATACTTATTTATCACTTTTTAACTTACTTATATTGTTCATATTGTGCACATATTGAGATCACATAAAGTTGAATCTAAGTTTTTATAAACAAACGAAACATCAAATTAAAAAGCGGTAAACTATTCAACTCCCCCTTCTAGTTTTCCATAATTAGTATCAGAAGCCACGTCAAACAAGATTTTAAAAATAAACTGTATTTTAAAACTTGAATCGATCTATGGAATCGGAAAAATATTTAGAAGGGCAATCTATGCAAAGACCACCACTATTTGAAAGTGATGGATTTATTTGTTAGAAAAATAGATTCGAAACTTTTCTCCCGTTCAAAATAATCGCGAAACTAAAAAGGATGAAATTGTACCATTCGATAAACAAAATAATGATCTTAAAAAGAAACTTGCTAAAAATAATGAAGCTAAAATGGTAATTTTTAATGCTTTGCCATGCAAAGAATACGAAAGAATTTTTATGTGTAAAACGGCAAAAGAAATTTGGGATACTTTACTAATCACTCACCAAGGTAATAGTCAAGTCAAAGATAATAAAATAGATCTTCTTGTTCAACAATATGAACAATTTACGATTCTGGAAGAGGGATCAATAGATAATGGTTTTGCTAGATTTAACACTATTATTACTAGTCTAAAAGCACTTGATGAAAGCTTTTCTAGCAAGAATTATGTTAGGAAATTTCTTATGGCACTTCATCCTAAATGGGGCGCAAAGGTTACGGCTATTGAAGAGTAAAAGGATTTAACATCACTATCGCTTGATGAACTTATTGGAAACTTGAAAGTTTATGAAGCAATAATAAAGAAAGATTCCAAAACGGTTAAAGGCAAAAGAGAACAAAATAGATCTCTTGCCTTAAAGGCCAAAAAGGAATCTAGTGATGAAAATAGTTTGACCTCCGATAGTGAAGACGAAGAATACGTCATGGCCGTGAGAGACTTCAAGAAATTCTTCAAAAGACGAGGAAGATTCGCAAGGCAACCACATGATGAAAGAAAGGTATCTCAGAGAAATAAAGACGACAAAAATAGCAAAGGCGAAAGAAAATGCTTTAAATGTGGGGATTCAAATCACCTCATCGGAGAGTGTCCAAAACTATCAAAAGTACAATCAAAGGAGCCTTTGTTGGAGGATCATGGAGTGATAGCGACGAAGTATGATAAGAAATGAATAAATAAAAATAAAAATAATTAAAAAAAAAGTAAAAAAAAAAAAAAAAAAAAAAATTGACGAAAAATGTCTTATGGCTAAAGCTTGTAATGAGGTAGTTTTCAAAACCGAATTCTTTAGTGATGACCAATCATCATTAGATAAAAAAGACTTAGATAATGAATATAATCGACTATGCAAAATAGGTCTAGAAGTCATGGCTAAAAATAAATCACTAAAACAAATTAAAAATAAATTAGAAAATGAAGTACTAGAACTAAAAAATAAACTATCTAAAATAGGAAAAGGTAAAGAGGTCAATGAAGAATGTAAAACATGTCAAGACCTTAGATTTGAAAATGAAAAACTTAAGGAAGAAATTTCTAAGCTTAATCAATTGAATAATAGTAGTAAATCGCTTAAAAAAATGTTAAATCTTCAAAAACCTTCTAGTGATAAATCCGGCCTAGGATTTAATTTTACCAAAGGATCAACTAGTGAATCTAAACAAGTGAATTTTGTTAAATAACAAGAGGTTGAGTCTAAAGAAAAAGTTATAGAATTAAACTCAAGCCCAAGACCAAAATTTATGCTTACAAACAATACTAAAATACCCATTGCAAGCAACAACAAAGTAAAACGTTTTTATAAAGCTTCTTTAAAACCCGGAGTTGGCTTTACTAAGCCTAAAATGAGATCTTAGACTCCTCCTCCAAAAAGAACTAATAACTCTTACCTTCGGTCTAAAACACCACAACCTAAGAGAGATCAAGTTAGACAAAGTTACCCCAATAATAATCATTCAATGTGGAATTATTCACAACAACCAAACTTCTCTCCGTGGGGAATATGTTCACCTTATATGTATCTAAATCAAATGCAACATATGCAAAATATGTTCAGGACTAACAATTTTGGACCCACGAGACATTGGGGACCAAGTGGTTAAGTCGTTACAACATTCAAATGAAGTTATTCATTAACATTTCTTGGAATCCGAAGAGAAAATACATTCTTAAAATCTTATGACGGGTTTTCCAAAAGATTTCTCCTTCAAAGCTTACTTACTTGAAGATGTTGAAGAAAACACATTGTAGGCAAATGTATGTCTTCTTTCCAAACCTCTTAGAATTCTTTCCAAACCTCGTAGAATTTAGATTATGTGTTAAATGTTAAATGACTATATATTATTATGCTACATGTGGTATATACTAAACAAATAAGTTATCGTTTGTAGAACATAATTTAAGCTTATGGAAATAGTGTATGTGAGTCCCAATGAATAGATCTTCTTAGCTTGTTAAAGCTTAGCTAACTTGGATAAATCCAAACTAACTATGTGAGAAACAATGTAGAAGTTAAGAACTGTTAAATCTCCTCTCAACCAATGTAGATATAAATTAAGCATACCAATGCTTGCCACCAAAAAATTAAATCTGCTTACATCAAAGGCTTTAGTGAGAAGATCTGCAACATTATGATCTGTATGTATCTTGACCATCTCAATCAGTCTCTTCTCATAAGAGTCTCTAATGAAATGATGCCTGATCTCTATATGCTTTGTTTTAGAATGATAGACATGATTCTTGACAACACAAATAGCACTCTTATTGTCAACATGAATCTTTGTCTGCATAAAATTAAATCCATAATCCAACATCTGATTTTGGATCCAAAGCACTTGACCACAGCAGTGAGAAGCAGCAATGTATTCAGCTTCAGTAGTTGAGTTAGCCACCACAGTCTGCTTTTTACACTGCCAAGAGATTAACCTTGAACCAAGAAATTGACAACCTCCTGTTGTGGATTTCCTGTCCAAGCTGGCACCTGCATAGTCACTGTCTGAAAAAGCTTCCAATATAAGAGGAGAGTCCTTAGGATACCAAAGGCCCAATTTGGGTTGACCTTTTAGGTATCTAAAGATTCTTTTTACTGCATTCAAGTGGGAAACTTTTGGCTGAACTTGAAATCTTGAGCAAGCACAAACTGAGAACATAATATCTGGTCTAGAGGATGTAAGATACATCAATGACCCAATCATTGACCTGTATAAATGAACATCAACATCCTCACCATCTTCATCCTTTGTCAAAGCCTTGTTGGTTTCCATAGGAGTACTAGCTGTCCTTATACTAGAAAAGCCAAATTTCTTCAAGATTTCACCAACATACTTGTCCTGACTAATGAAGATCCCATCCTCTTTCTGCTTGACTTGTAAACCCAAGAAGAAAGTAAGTTCTCCCATTGAACTCATCTGAAACCTATTGTGCATTATCTGCTCAAACTCATCACATAAAGACTTCTTAGTTGAACCAAAGATGATGTCATCTACATATACTTGAACCAGTAGAATATCACCCTTGAGTCTCTTTATGAACAAAGTCTTGTCAATTTGTCCCCTGTGAAATCCATTATCCAGCAGATAGGTAGAGAGTGTCTCATACCAAGCTCTAGGAGCTTGATGTAGACCATATAAGGCTTTCTCCACTTTGTAGACTTTTTCTGGAAATTCTAGATCCACAAAACCTAGAGGTTGGCAAACATATACCTTATCTTTAATAGTGCCATAGAGAAAAGCACTTTTAACATCCATCTGGTGCACATGAAAATTCATAAATGATGCAAAGGCCAAAAATAACCTGATTGCTTCAACCCTAGCAACAGGAGAAAAAACCTCATCATAATCAATGGATTCTTCTTGTTTATACCCTTGTACTACCAGTCTGGCTTTGTTCCTTACAACTATTCCCCTTTCATCCTTCTTATTTATATACACCCACTTTGTACCGATAGCCTTTTTGCCACTAGGTAAGTCAACTAGTGTCCAAACCTTCTGAATCTTGAACTGAAGCAGCTCCTCTTGCATTGCTTCAACCGAACTTTCATCATCAAGGGCTTGAGATATCTTTGTGGGTTCACATTGAGAAATGAAACAAGCAAATAAGCATTTCTGGAAATCTTTGTGATTTGTCCTTCTTTGCTTTTGGATGTAGCTAATCATAGTATGCTCTCTAGAAGTTTTCTTTGTCATGCCTCTTGTTTGTGTTAGCTGACTTTGGATCCCCAATAATCTGAGCTTTAGGATAAGTAGAGTGTACTATAGTTGTGGGAATAGGACTGACAACAGTGGAAGGTTCCATGTTGTTGAAATCAGCCTCTGTACCCACACTTTGATCAGCATAAAGAGTATTGAGAGTTTCCAAGTCATGATCATCATAGGCATTGCCAAAAATGCCAGTACTTCGAATTTCAGCAGTATCCTCTAATTCAGGCATTAGAGGATCATGAGAAAGATTAGCAGCATCAATAGGAAAAGATACACCAAAAGGAACAAATGATGGTCCATTTGATGGTCCAATAGGAATAAAAGTCCTGGATGCACTAGCAGTATTAACTAGTGTGCTAATAGTATTAAAACTGTTAGTACTGCTAGCTCTAGTAATCTTCTCTTGAAGAAGCTGGCTATCACACTAAGCTTCAAATTCTTTTCTAACAGCATTTGATTGCTCTGTAGCCTCCTTCTCTTGATCTATCATCTTATCAAGAACATTCTTTAAGGCTTGATCATACTCACTTGTTGGTTCTTGTACAGTCTTTTTACAAGCATAATGGGTACACAACATATTGTTGAGTAGACACATTCTTTTCTTTAGATTGTCCAACATCAACACTTTGCTTCAAACCTGTATTACCATTAGCTTCTTGTAGACCTGCTATTTGTTAGTTTGATTCCCTGCAGTAACTGGTTGATAATTCATAGAATTTGTTAAGGAATCAATGTCAAAAAGCCAGTTAGGTCCTTGTCCTGCAACATTTGGTTTTTTTCAAGAATGTTTACATGCAGATTCTCTTCAACTTTTCTGGTTTGAGAATTAAATACTCTGAAAGCTTTGCTATTTACAGAGTACCCAATTAAAAACCCTTCCTCAGCCTTCCCATCAAACTTGCCTAAGGGGTCTAGGGTATTTAGGATAGTAACAGGACATCTAAAAGGTCTCATGAAACTTATGCTTGGTGCTCTGCCAAAAATAAGTTCATAAGGTGTCTTGTTATGAGGCTTGGTCACTAGAACCCTATTCAAGACATAACAAGCAATATTAACTGCTTCAGCCTAAAATACTATAGGTAGAAGTGAGTTTGCTAGCATAGTCCTAGCTTCCTTAATCAGGGTCCTATTCTTTCTCTCAGCAAATCCATTTTCTTATGGAGTTCTGGCAACACTATATTCCCTTTTTATCCCTTTTTGCCTACAGAATTCACCCATTTCTTTGTTTTTGAATTCTGTCCCATTATCAGAGTTGATTACTTTAACCTTATGGTTTAATTAGTTTTCTACTTATGTTATAAATTTCTTAAGAATCCCACTAGTTTCACTCTTAGTGGCTAAGAAGAAAACCCAGCTAAACATACTAAAGTTATCAGTCACTACAAGGCCATAGGTCTTATGGTTGATACTCCTTACAGATGTTGGTCCAAATAAGTCCATATGCAACATCTGTAAAGGTTGGCTGATAGAGCTCACATGTTTGGTCTTACAGGAGGCTTTGTGTTGCTTTCCCTTCTGACAAGCAACACAAGTATGGTCATTTTCAAAAGTCTTTGAAGGAAGACCTCTTACAAGGTTTCCCTTCACAAGTTTATTCATTGTTTTAAAATTCACATGACCCAGCCTCCTATGCCATAGCTTAGACTCATCAATTGTGGCTTTTGCAAATAAACAAGTTAAATCTCCAGAAGGAACAACATTCTTTAAATCAAAGCTGTACATATTGTTTTGCCTGGGGACTCTAAGCAGTACTTGACTTTCATCAATTAGCTTAAAGTCAGGAGACAAAACAAGACATTCAGTTTCAGTGAAAAGAACACTGTTTTTCTTGTCACACATTTGTGAGACAGAGAAAAGATTAAACTTCAGTTCCTTCACAAAAAACACATCTTCAAAGTCTATTTTATTAGTTCTTATCTTACCAATACCTGTTATCTTACCACCTCTAGTACTTCCACCAAAGGCAACAAAACCTCCATCAATATCTTGATAGTTAGTAAGTAAGGCTTTGTTCCCTGTCATATGCCTGGAGCATCCACTGTCAAACATTCCTTTGTACTTTAAAGCTTGTTGTGGATTCCCCTACACAGAAATAAGAGAGTCAGTTTCTCTTAGGGACCCAAGCCACTATTGACTTGAGTCTGCCTTGTGGATCAATATAATTTACTCTTTTTGAGATCCATGATCCACTATTATCTTTGGAGCCATTATTTAAATCAGTCATTTTAGGTCTCCAAACACAACCTGCTGAGGCCTTAACAGTAGTGACCCTATTTCTCTTAACAGTACTAACTGCTATTTTCCCAACAGTATTAACACCATTTACTCTAACAGTATTAACTTTATCCTTTGAAACCCTGGTATTAAGTACTATTGATTTATAAAAAGGCCTTCTAATAGGTGAATGTGACTTAGGAAAATCATTTATTTTTTATTTTGAAACATTCACTCTATTTTTATGGGTAGCAGTATTAACATGCTGCTTAGCAGTACTAACTGGTATTCTTCTAGACCTAGTTAAGACTGCAGTTGGAACAAATTTATTTTGATGATTTATTCTTTGAGTGTTGTTCCAAATTTGTCTAACTTCCCTATGACCAGTATTCTTTCCCATACTTTGCAAAACAAACTTTTTAGCCATTCTCTTTTTATGAAAATCACAGTCTTTTATTAGATGGCTGTAACTGCCACAAACAAAACATGCTTTCTTTGTAGACCCAAATCCTAACCCCAGTTTTTGAGTCATTTTCCCATTCTAATCTTTTCTATCTACATTAGGAGATTGAGTGACCATCCTTGGTTTTACAGCTTGTTTATCAAATTTAACAGGTTCATTCCTAGCTTTAGTAAACTCAATCTTTTTAAAACTAGGTTTGACTGTTGTTTGGACATCATTAGATTGAAAAATATCCTCATCATCACTAACCCAATCTTCAATGATAACTCCACTAGGCCTAACAGATTCAACTCTAGGCATTTCTACACTAGTATTGCTAGGTGGGGTGATACGTGTTTCAACTTGAGACACACTAGCACTAGTCTTATTTACTGTAGGCCTATAAACAGAATAATCCAATCCTGTAAAAGATATGTCAGCGAGTGGAGGCATGTAGTTCCCAGTTAAAGGAGGAGGAACAACATGATATCCATTATCCTCTTTAAACCTAAGATTTGTTTGATTGTCATCACCATTACTTGAACGACTATCAAAGACACTATTAAATAATTCACTACCACTTGAATCATTTTCATTCAATTGATCTCCATATCGTAGACCAGTTTTATATTTAGAACTTATTTGACTATTAATCAGTTTAGTTAAGTTTTTAGAAGATGTTTCAAACTGTTCTAGTTTAGCTTTTAAATCTTCTTTTTCTTTTAAAGTTTGTTTTAACTTATTTGTAAGTCTGGTGACAGCATTACCTTTATCTTTTACTTCAAATCTAACACTGCAATCTTTTCTTCATAGACAACTTCATTTTTCTGATGAACAACTAAATGTGCCTCTACAGATTCTAGGCCTAACTGATAAGCTACAATTTCTAGATTAGCCTTACTAAGAGTTTGTCGCTGTTCATCAAACTGTTTTTGAAGTATTTCATATGTTTTTACACATTTTTTAGAACATCTCAAACTGTGTCAGACCCTGAGGAGTTTGAAGTGTAGGCCATGAGAGCAAACTCGGTTGGTTCTTCTTGAGTGATTGCTAGTAAATCTATACACGTAATAATAAGATATAAAATGAAAGAAAATTACCAAACTACCCTTGAGGACAAAGGTAGAGAGGAAAATCTTAACAAATATATATATATTATACGTATATTAACCAGGAAGTATGATTCCCGGGTCATTATTCCCCAACGATTTATGAAATTGAGATCACGTTTGTTGTTCGGACAATGATTTGAATTGGTAACAAAGATAGATTTGATTATCTATTTCTATGAATTAAAAAAAATAAAAATAAGCCAATGATAACAATTAAGCATGAAAACAAATAACGGGAAATTAAACTTTAACTAAAAACGCAAAACGGGAACCCTAAATAGTAATTAAAAACCCTAAATTTCCAAAATTAAACCTAAAATGAATTTTTCTTTTTTAATAGACTCTAACTGACTAAAAAGTAAGTTTAAAGAAAATTAAAACAAAAACGAAATTGAAATGAGCTTAAAAACACGAAAAAACAAGAACGGAAACGAATCCCGTTCTTTAAAATTGAAATTTTGCAAATTAAACCCTACGGAAGTAAAACTAATTTTCCTAGACACTATATGAATAAAGAAAATTTTCTAAAAAAGAATTATATTTTTTTGATTATTTTTCTATTTTTATGAATTTTTAAAGTTTTTAATAAAAATAAATAATTAAAAATACTAAGCTAATTATAAAAATTCTAAAAAAATTACAGAAAATAGGTTGAACTAAAAGGAACCTAAGAAAAATAAGTTTGGCTACACAGCTTATCGAATAAGTTGTGTAATAAGCTTAAACAGCTTATAAAGCTAAAATGGTAAAATGTATACTAGTAATAAATTTTGTAAACCTAGAATGAAAAAGACCCCCGGGCATGTTCCTAGTGAGTGTTGGTGTGAGGCACTTATAAAGGGTGAGGGTGTTGAGGTCGGGGGTTCGAGCTTTGCTCACACCCGATTTCCACCTTCCATTTTTTTTGAAAACTTATAAAAACAAAGTTGTAGAAACTATGAAAATAAGCACTTTTAATAAAAGAAACTATTTTTTTTATCGAAACTCAAGAAATAAGCTGAAAAATGGCTTAAAAGGCAGAAAAAAAAAAAAAAAAAAAAAAAAAAAACAACTAAACTGTTTTTTTTTTTGGCTTTTTGAAAAATCTAAGAACTTTAAAAGCTAGAAATAAGCTATACTAGGGCTAAATAAGCAATATCTATCCTAAGACTAACCTAATAAGTCAATGTGGACAGAAATAAGCTCAAGAGACAAGCCATAAGCTGAAAAATCACAATAAGCTCTTAAGCAAACTTTGAAACCAAACAGACCCTAGGCAAACTTTGAGCTTAAAATCAAATAAGCAAATGGAACAATATGATGAAATGACTTAGAAATCCTTAAAGCTTATACTAAAGACTATTTAAAACTGCTTTTTAAAAGTAATTTGAAATTTAATATTGCTAAGAAAAAATTAATTGAAAAGACTAATGCAGGCAGACTACTATATTTTTGGTTTTTAAGATTTTTTATGAAAAAGAAAAAGGACAGTTTTACATTCCTAAAACAGATAAGCAAATAAACTTTTTAATCAAATTTAAGTCCTAAGCTATATAGATTAACCTATAAACTACTTGTGTACAAAATTTGAAATGCTAAAAAACTATTTTAACCTACTTAAATTTTAGATTGAAATTGGTTGTTTTTGCTGTTTTTCTGCTGATGCACTTGACACCCTAATT
>BQNB010162499.1:0-13927 GCA_026074375.1 Tanacetum coccineum | reverse complement strand
TAATAACAGTGTTTGTGCTTACTAAGTTTTCGTCAGCCATTTCGATATCATAAAAGGTATCTATTGTAATAGACGGAATTTTTAGGTTAGAGGCAAGCGATATGGATATAAAGCTTCTATCAGCTCCGGAATCAAACAATACTTTGACTAAATGCTGATTTAATAGAAACATACCCGTAACTACGTTCGGGTCTTGTTGAGCATTCCTATCTTTCAGCATGTAGGCTCTTCCTTGGGCATTGATGTTGGTCTTGCGGCACTGATTTGTATAATGCCCTTTTCCCCACAGGCATGACATACAACTGTCACTGGTAGTTGATTACTTCTAGTGGCTGGCTTCTTGTTTCGGCAGTTCTTACTCAAATGTCCTACATTGTTGCAAATATTACATTTGCCAGTACAAGGTCCGTTGTGATGGAAATTGCATCTCTTGCACAAAGGGAGATCTCTGGCATACCTACCATTTTCTGATGGAATAACAGCATAGGCTCTACTAGCTTCTTGCCTTCGGTTTTGTTGTTGACGATTGTTGTAGCGATTGTTGGTATTGCGATAGTTGTTGTTGTTGCGGGAGCTATTGTTGAAAGTTCTTCTGTTGTCAAACTTTCTTTTGTTGTCACTCGATACTTGCATTGGAGCATGCTTAGTTACTTGATCCATTAGCCTTTGGGCTATGTTGATGGCTTCCTCTAAAGTTTGAGGTTTAGAGGCAGTAACATTTCCTTCAATGCTTCGAGGTAGTCCCCCGATGAAAGCTTCCAAGAGTTTATCGTTGTTTGGCACCATGTTTGGACATAGAACCGTTAATTCTTGGAATCTTCTAACATAAGGTTTAAGATCATTTCCCTTTACAATCAGATTGTAAAGTTCTTCTTCCATCTTTCTGATCTCAGTCCGGGGACAATACTTGTTTGTCAGAAGCCTTTTTAACTCAGTCCAGGTGATTTGATTGGCTTGCTCTATTCCCATAGGCTGGGCATATGCATTCCACCAGGACAAGGCATCGTCAGTTAAAGTACCAGTAGCAAATGTTACTTTATTCTCTTCGGCACATCTGCTACGGGAGAATACTGATTCGGTTCGTTCAAACCAGCGAATAAGGCCTACTGCTCCTTCCGTACCATTAAAGTAGAAAGGTTGACAGCTAATAAACTCTTTGTAGTTTCCCGTTTTCACTGCAGGAGTTCCAGTAGGACCGGTGTTCCTGTCGGGATTACTAGCACTTGCCATTGTCGCAGCTTGAGCTTCTAGAGCCGAGGTGACACTATCAGCAACTAACTTTCTAATGGCATCTTGAGTCATAGCCGGTGCTTCCGTTGTTGATGCTCTTTTTGGAGGCATTCTACCAACAAAAGATAACACGTAATAAGAATGATATCACAAGTATAATGCTTGTTCTTCTTTAAAATGATTAAAGAGAAATGCTTATTCTTGAAATGCTTAAAGAATAATGCTTCATTTAAGCATTTTTAACAATGGTGATATCTAAAGGTTATGGTATGATGATGAATGTACGATGGATGAATGATGAATGAATGATGAATAATGATGAGATGAATAAAGTGGTAAGAAACAACAAGGTAGATAACGGGATTGCCTTTGTATTTAAGAACAACTTGCCTTAGTACTATACATAGTCAAGATTTGACAAGTGTTTTTATTTATACCACACATCCCGTGGCTAGGTTAAAGCTAAAAACTAGAATTTAAACTAGAAACTAGAAACTAGATGATCACTGAATGCGGTTCTGGAGTTCGATGATAGAGTTCATGAGTTTTTCTATGTCTTCTTGGTGACGAGTTTCCATATCATCGAAGACCTTACTGCCATTCGGCGATCTTAAGCGAGCCTAAGGAGATCCTTATTGATTGGATCTATTTGCTTTCATCTGGAGTTTAAGTGATCTGAGTATGCGCTTGCTGGAGTCTGCTGCTAAGGCGTCAAAATCACAGTTGGATATATTGTTCCTTTACCAAGACCTTCCGATGCCGTTTTCAATCGTGTTCAAAATGTTCAGGAGGGAATTTCTTTCTCTTAGAAAACCTTGGATACCCTGAATTTGCTCTTCATGATGACTTTGATAGCTGATTTTCCCGGGAAAGTTTTCAACCAAACTCAAGAGCTTGAGGTTGGAATGGGGTAGATGGAGATAACTGCATTTGGTGAAGAAGTCTTCTTCTGGGAGGAAAGATTTCTTGATTTTAGTGGTATGATTAATAGCTATGGATATGGAGACGTTTTTAGTAATAGAAAAGCTTTTAAGGCTTTCATGTAAAATCATCGGGAAATAACGAAGTGTCGGTGAAGTTAACGAGACAATTCCAAATGTATTGGAAGCCACTGTATAAGTTTTCCCTGGATAGAGTCGGATCAAACCCGGTGAATTGGGAGAAAAAGACATCTCCAAATTAGAAAGTAGGACGATCTGAGAGAAGACATCGTTCGCACAACACCCAGCAGTAAATAACAAAAGTTATTTATCATAAGTAATATAATAGTATGTAACTTTACAAATCTTTCCGGGAGATAAAGCGGCACGGAGGACTTTCTTGGATGGAAAACAGAAAAGTAGATTATATTTAATTTTCACCTTGTTCTCTATAAACGTTGGCTCTGATACCAAATCTACAACACCACCAATTTTTACAATATATGCAGCGAAAGCTTAATCTGGGGTTATTAACTTTTAAGTTAAAACAACAGTCATAATCATAGAAAAACGAAATCAAAAAGAAGTCGTTTAGTAAAGTAAGTTATCATTCATTTTTCTATAGAGTTTTTACAACAGAGAGTCCCAACATCTGTAATTTACAAAGTGTTAATGATAACGGTTTTTCCATCTCATGTCCTCGTCCACTTATACACACGTGCCATTAGTTCCCTGAGTAAAACTGCTAAAAAAGGTCAACACAAAAGGGTTTATGTGAATCCATAGGTTAAGTTAATTAAATAATGAATGTAAATGTGATTCGAAATGGAGTTACGTAGATAGACACCCATTATTGAAAACCATAATTTATTATTGCCATTAGCTCATTAATCTGCTGCCCTTAGGTTATAATGATAATATTTCCCCTAGCGAGCACCTTGTGCCAAAATACCCGCGTGATTCTAATGAATGTGCAAATTGGTTATACGTAACAGGGTACACCAACGGGTGAAGTCCATGACCCAAAAAGATCTATTCACAACATTCGCGCTTACAACGAGAAGTAATTTTAACGGTTCACGATTATGGGGACTTAAAGGCAAAGTATTACTTTTGGCCAATAGTAAATTGAAGATAGCATGTAGAAATAATTGCATTCATTTTTTATAGCATGTATCCCCTCGCAGTGTTTATAAAAAGATTGAAATACATGCGAGGTACTCACCTGAACTTATAGGGATTGATAGCTAATGTATAGGGGATGGAAGTAACCGCCTTCAACAACGAGCAATCACAGACACCTGGGTTAATATATGGCAAGTCATATTTTGATTGAATATATAAGATTTTGGAATTATCGATTGTTGTTTTGATATAAAATAATCATAACAACCGTTTCGGGCCATCATAGTTTTTAAGAAGTCATTTAGTAAACGTAGTGACTAGGCACTTTAAATCGTAAACCCAACACTACAGAACAGAACTAATACCAAGATGAAACTTCTTAATAAGTAATCTCCTAGTATTGTGGTATGATATGGATCCGGGACATGATTTTTGAAAGCACATCGATGATGAATGATATAAGGATTAGAACATAAGCAGTTTTAAGCATTTTATTCAATATCTGGAAATGTTAAGCACGAGGAGCGTTAATTAAAGTTATGACATATAATGTTTTGAATATGATTTTACACTTTTTCAAAATGTTACATTCAGACCCTAGGGGTTTGGAAAATTGCAAGAAAGCCCTTGGGTTTGCATTTATAACGACTTTGGTCTTCAACTTTTATGATATACACAATGTAAACTTATACTTTAAAAAAGTGACAAAATATAACCCATATAGTTATAACTTTAATAAAATTACACTTTTAGGTCCTTTTAGATATTATAAAGTTTTCGAATTAAGCTATTACCCCTTGCATGGATTATAATTACAAAACATGTCCAAATTGCATGCAAGCTTTAATTTAACATTTCATAGACATTTATAAGTTCATAAATAAACTAAATATGAGATTTACACAACATAAGTTTAATTTAACGATTCGTTAAGTTAAAAGGTAAAACGGGTCAAATTAGGGTTTCAAAATGAAAACGCGCGGGTTTTAGGTCAAATTCTCTTATGACTTAACAAAGTATTTATTTAAACATTATAATAGTTTCTTATAGGATAGGTTATAACAAAATTTTACACGTTAAACTCATAGTTTTAAGTAAAAACATGAAATTAGGGTTTTCAGGTGTATAACGGTTTTGGATCAAAAAGGTGCATAAACACATAGGTTTTTTGAAGCAAAGCTTATATTATGATTTAAGCAAGATATATGAACATTATTATTTTACATGAGCAGAATATAAGCTTATGAGAACTTGGTTTGAGCTGTATAAGCATGGAACGGGTCAAAATCGGACTTTCGGCATCGAACGGCTAGAGTAACGACTCCCGGGTTCGATTCTATCGTTTCATTTGCATTATTTTCAGAACTAGAGGACTTCTTAAGATCAATAGAAATCATATTGAGCAAGGAGTTGCTACTATGAGAATGGTTTATAGAGTGAGGAAGTGGGGGATGAAGAAGAATGAACATATTAATGTCCCCTATTTAAAACCCATTTGATAGTAAGCGAATGAGTAAGCAAGGCTTTATGAGTACTGGTCTTTGAACTCATAGAGGTTCTAGTTAGGATGTGTAATAAGCTAGAAAATGAAGGGGAGTCTAGGAAAAGTAGCTTGTATTGGGTGTTGTTTAACCCTTTCTTGCTGTTGCG
Source organism: Tanacetum coccineum (assembly GCA_026074375.1). Taxonomy (NCBI): domain Eukaryota; kingdom Viridiplantae; phylum Streptophyta; class Magnoliopsida; order Asterales; family Asteraceae; genus Tanacetum; species Tanacetum coccineum. The sequence continues at coordinate 9,002 of BQNB010162499.1, read as the reverse complement.
GCTGAATGGAGCAAAAACAAGGCCATGTGCTTCTCAAATTTGACCAAGGATTGGTCTAAGTAGGTGCATAAGCTTCTTTAAGGTTTCTAGAAGACTTATATGAAATTTATTTGCACATGGGCTGGTTTAAAATGGGTTATAATTGAGCAAAAAGGGTTCGGGTCAATTGTTGGTTCGACAGAAGTTCAAGCAGGTTTAACAAAGGAACATTGAGTTATAATGAATAAGATGATAGAAATAGTTTGTTAAGTCTGGATTAAGGAATTAGCATAAATTATGGCAATTGGTTTGGGTACAAAAAACGGAGTAGAAATGAATAAACGAGTCACGGGTTCAATAGGGCTCATTTAGGTGTTTTCTTGACTATCTTAGCTTATATTTTGTCAAACTTTTTGATTAAGAAAAGATGAAATACAAATCACATAAGTAGCTTATATAAAGTATTATAATGAATTTTGGTCGTTTTTGTTTAAGTTAAAAATTGGTTGTAAATTTGAGAAAACGGTCAAAGATCCACAATAGAGGCAAAATTAGGGTTTTCTGTATTCGTTAATGTTTCTAAGCTTTGATTTCTTCACATTGCCAAGTCAATGATAGATGATGATTATTAAAGCTTATTTTATGAGTTTTCAATGGCCCTTGGTTGGTTTATTTATGGGATTAGAATGTTTAAAACAAGTAAACGGGAAATGAACCAATAGTACATTAGGTTTCTAGGATATGTTTTACGTATAAGTGAAGTAAAATGATAAAGTGATGATGAAATAATGATTGAATAGGATTTATAATAAGATTGTAAAAATAATTAAATACAACTAATTTGAGTGTTGGTTTGGGTTTACAATGGATAAAATCCGAAAACGAGGTCATGGATTAGAACGAGCTCAGTTTTAGGATTAGGGTTTTGAATTTAGTGTTTTGAGTGCATAAAGATGAATGAAATATTTAATGAATAGAATAATTTAGGGTTTATAACTTTATAATGATGTAGTACTTGTACACAATGTGTGAAGAAATTAATAAATGAGGTAAAACGGCTTTTTAGAGATCATAGCATAATGACATGTATATTGAGTTTTTAGAGATTTGTACTTTGATTTAAAGAGATTATATATTTTAGATGAGATGTTAATATTCTTGTACATATGCATTAGAGATTGAATGCATTCACATTAGGGGTTAACCCTTCCATGAGATTAGGGTTTTAGGCCATCCGATAATGGTTAAAGCCCATTTTGATATGATGTTGCAAATGGTACCTTTTAGAAATAATGTACCTTGTAATAACGATATTATGATATTGACTTAATATGTTATGATGTTTGCTTGACATATATGAAGATAGGATTGTCAAAACTTAGTTTTGTCTGAGTCCGTTAAACCTTGAGTTATGCAGGTTATAATGCATATAATATTTGGCAAAGTAATGTAATGTAATAAAGCGAAAAATTTCCCTGAAAAAGGTGAGTTCATATATAACTGATAGATTGTACATCATCTAACTTAATAGATGGATATTTACATTTATGAAAATTACGGGTTGTTATAATTTAGCCAAGGTAAACTAACCGAGTTAACGAATGATACCAAAAACTGAATGATTACAAGGGTATAAGAAATTACACGTTGTCTCCTATGGAATTAATCACGTTGCTTGACCTATTCTGCTCTTTTTCTCCTCTGAAAATCAACTTTTATGGTTTAGGTATCAAGAATATGATTTAGCACACTTAAAACTCATTTTTGAGTTTTTTATTTATAGGGCCTAGAGTCGGTTCGATACGGCGTATCCAAAGTTTTGGATACGGCGTATTGGGGGTTTCTTAGAGTAGGGACCATGTTTGATATCTTCCAGAATATTTTATTCCCGTATAGCTTGAATACGGCGTATTGCCTTCTTCTAGATATGACGTATTGGATCTTGTTTCCTTAGTGGTCTTTGGTAAGTGCAGGCACAGATATGTCGTATCTTTCTTGATGGATACGGTGTATTGGTTGTCAGAACAGTAATCTTCACAATATCTTTGTTTAAGCTCTAGAATGCGTGCCTTTTAGTCAATCTTTACCAAGTACTCCATAATTACTGTAATTCTCAAATATAAACGATTAACAGTTCTTTGTAATAATTATACAAAATGGGTTAATTAAATGGGATAGATGATGCTATAAAATAAATGTTATTTGATGTCATCACTTGCATATTTTATTTTGTAAGTAAACTAACAAAGTTACTTACACACTTTTGTAAGTAATCAAGTTAAGAATTACTTTAAAAAATCATCCTTGCAAGTAAACAAAGTTAACTTGCATTTTGCATACTTTTGAACAAGTCATTTACCTTTTTAAGTAAGTATATACATTTGTTTTAATACATTTTCACAAAATGCAAAACATATCTTTATAATTACCCCATGCATGACATCACAAGGATTCAGATATGGAAAGATCTTGTGAATATTTTTGAAATATTTGGAAGTAAAATATCATATCTAAATCTTTTGTAGTTCTTATGTGTCAGATCCCACGGATCCCCTTTTGAACCCGCGGATCCCCTTTTGGACCCGCGGATCCCTTTCATTACATTGGGTGGATCCCCTTTAAAGGGATACTTGGGGCCATAAATGTTTTGCCTATAAATACAAGCCTTTTGCTCACCATTTTTCTCTTGATGAACACACACTTAAACAATCTATTTTTCCTTTGTTCTTAGCTTATATTTAGAGTAGTTAGAGTCACATTTAAACACATTCTCATGTCTCACTAACCCATGATGATAATGCTTCTAACTTTTATTTGTTCCTTATCTATTTGAAGGCTTCCTATCAATGGAAGTTCATTTACATTAGCCATTCGTATCTACTAGACATTTGTGTCTTGGATCTTCATTATACATTTGTATCCTCACCTTGTATCATTAAACTAGATTAGATAATTGATGTATTTATGCCACAAAACACAGGGTTTGTTATGTTGGGTCATAGAACATAACGGGTTTGGTTGTACCTAAAGAATGACTCGGTATTTAGCTTTGTACCGGAAAGAGTGTAAGCGACATTAGGTTGGTTCTACCTTAAACTAGGACTCGGTATTTAGCTTTGTATCGGATAAAGTGTAGGCGACGTCGTGTAAGGTTTTCTCCCCCGAGAAGGGAGCTCATTGATTTAGTGGAGTAACTCTCGAGTTGGGTACTCGGGGAGTGAAGTAGGGCGGAGAGGAGCTCCGTGACTGAACCACTATAAATCATCGTGTCCGGTTTACACTTTCTTTTAGATATCGCTCTCTCTTTATATTATGCTTATGCTTGTGTTATGGTTTGATGTTTATGTTTGTGTTGTGACAACTTGATTTGTTTCATGATTTCTATTATACTTATAGTCATATACTATAGTTATCACTTTTCATATTACGTCACACTTGATCGGCAATTTGATAAAAAAGTTTTAAGTTTTTAAAACAGAAATGTATTCACCCCTTCTACGTTTTCCACAATTGGTATCAGAGCTTCGTGGCTCTAGTTTTCAAAATAAATGGTTTTTAAAACCGAGTACGATCCATGTATCAAATTTTCCATGAAGTGGGATATAATATGAAAAGTGTGTCGTTGTTTTATACTTAGAAGTTTTGTAGTTAAATATCTTTGTTATACAAGCTTGAATAATGATTAAAATATGTGATATAAGTTCACTATAAAGTTTACCAAGTTTTACACCTTATCGTCGGGTCAAAATATATAGTTTTGTGAATCTGTTACAGATCTGCGGATCCCTTTGCTAACAAAGGATGGATCCCTTTGAAAATGATTCGTTAGATCCGTCGGACCTGTCTGTACAGTAGACTGTTTTTGCTGAACTTTAGAAATTCATAGAAAATTAACCGTAAGTCAGATTTCGATGAGGTTAAAACCATTATTGAAGATTTTTTAGTGCTCTTTTCAAGGAATTAGTATCAGGTCCTAATTCAAAGTTTAAGGGGGTCAAATTAGCAAAATGCTACAACGTGTCTAAAATATTAAGTTTCATTTTAACAAAGAAACTCAATCTTTCGAGTTAGGAAATTTAAGTTGTTATCCTTTGAACATTGATATATTTTATTTTGAAACTAAAGGATTTGATCATATTTATAAATATAAAGAAAACTAATCAAGCTTGGCATACATCTCATATTTAACGCAAAACAAAGAAAAGTTTTTTTTCGCACGCTATATGGCTAGTTGTTTTGCTTTGCATTGTTTATATATCTTGATTGCATGCTTATTTCAAATTTTATTTGAGCTTGTTTATTTGTGAAACATAAGTGTCAACCTTGTCATGTTATTCCTTTGTTTGTTTTTCGATTTAGGTTCTTAAAGAAATTTACAGAACAATATGGTTTCAAAAGGAATGTTTGAGATAAATCCTAGTTTTGTTAAAAATGTATTTTTGTAAATGCTTAGGTAAGTCATATAAGTAGAAATGATGTTTAAAATGTGTGATACGCTATATGACTACTTGTTTCACCTTGTTTAGTATTGTATATTATTTACATCTTGTAGTTGAGTTTATTAGTTTGTGAAACATAAGTGTCTTGTATGCCATGTTATTTGTTAATTTCATTATCCATTCAAATTTTTGTGTGTCATGTATAAACAAAAATCCAGACTCATTATTTGCAAAGATATCATATAATATCAAATTACAAGTCTAACTTATGACCGTAAATACTATCAGTAACTTTGTTGTTTGTAAATACTAACAAAACGAAGAATAATATCAAATTACAAGTCTAACAATGGACATACAATTAGTTTTATAAATACTATCAATGAGGTTTTCTTCATATTTGAGTTTGCCAAATAGAGAAGCAAGGTCAGAATCCCTAACATGGTCAACATTTCTTAGACTGTAGCAGAAACTTAGCCACTTCTTTGATAACCCATTCATGAAACCAGTATTTACTTCAAGCTTTGAAAGTTTAATCCCATCATTTACTAGTTCATTCATCAAAGCTTTGTATCTGGTGAAAGTTTGTGTAAGATTTTCACCTTCATTGAATCTGAAGGTGTTGTAACACAACTTAAGGTCCATGACCCTATTTTATTTCATATCAAAGGGCCCCTCATGATATAGTATCAGGTATTCCCAAGTTGATTTTGCTGTTTCGCAATTAATATCAGAATTCATTTGGTCATCTGGTAGGACAGACATCATGAGACTTTTAAGTTGTTGGTCAAAGTTAACAGCCTTTCTTTCATTGTCTGTCCATTGTGCCTCTGGGTTTTCGCACACCAGCTGTCATTGGGACATAAGGACCATTGAGAATAATGTTTTTGAATTGAGGTTCAATACCAACTATGTGGCACATGAACCTTTTCTTTCAATTGGTAAAATTTTCCACCTCTAGTACAGGAGAAGCATTTAACTTGCCACCCATATATTCTAGAGTTTGTGGTACTTCTGCTGCTATTAATGGATCTTAATTTTAAAAAATCTTTTGAGCAGTTTTATAAAAAGCTTTTTGAAAAGGTTTTATAAATCAAACTGCTCTGATACCACTTGTTGGTCCCCTTGAATGTGATAAGGTTTATTAAGTTAAACTAATCACATTCCATGACAACAAAGTGGTGTTTTAAACAAATATGTAAGACATAGTAAGAACAAGTTTAAAACAACACATTATTAACTTTTCAACATATAAATTCATATTAAAATGAAATAAAGAATTTATCACATACTTTGCTTGCAGAATAGCAAAGTAGTTAAATGACAATTTAGTGATCTCCTCTCTAACTTACAAACTTGTAACTAACACTTAAGCTTCAACTTTAGTGGTTCTATAGTTTGATTTGGGAGTAAATTGCTCTTGAATGTGTTTCACAATAATTGCAAGAGATGCATATTTACTCCACTACAACATTCCTTTTATACTAAGGAAATTAGGGTTTGTAATGGGTTCCCTAGGATTTATGTCATCCATTGGATGGGTGGTTGAGATCCCATTTAATGCAGACATGCTTTAAGGTACTAGGAACAATCCTTTAGGAAAAGTCATTGTACTTGTATACCAACTTTAAAGTATTCATTCCTAAGGAGATATGCTTTATTTTTTTGATATAAAACATATCTTTTCCCGCCTTGTAAACCTTCTAGAAGTGAAACATTTCATTTCAGCTTCTGAGAGGAGATCGACATCGTTCAGCTTGGTATTGCTAACCAAGCTAAACTGAAGCTCTTGCTAAGGCCTTCTTCAGTTTCTGAACCGCCACATAAACTGAAGTGAAGATACTACTTAATCTTCTAAGTGCCTGAAGAACTGAAGCTGAATTGTCTTCAGCTAGACTTGACTTAGGGTATTTTATGTTTAAATCTACTAAGAGACTGAGGGGCACTGAACTGACCCAATAGTATGTGCTTGCCAAGTGAGAAAATGCATGTATTATTTGCCAAGTGAGTATACATGTATTGTCTGCCAAGTGAGAAGATGCTCTAGTGTCCATGTTCTAAAAGGAATCTTGAGGAGTCATAGTCTGAAATGCTTGTGGAAGCATAGTTGCTTAAGAAGGTTGAGGTGGGATCATACTAGGTATATCGGCTGGAAGAGTGCCATAGTGGGTTGGTATGCCTTGGGCCTAAATATAACCATATTGGGTCGGATAGGAGTTGGGTTGAGCCATTAAACCTGCAAAATTAATTATTGTCTTTTTATGTTGAGGATTAATATTCGCTTGATGTCGAAGGTCGTCATCAAAATTAATTATTTTCTTTGCTATCGCTTTATTTTGCTGATTTTTTTTACTTTTGTTGCTGTCTTGAAGAATTGCTTTCGCTTGCTGTCGGATATCTTCATCAACAAAATATTTATAGCATTAACTTTTATGTTTTACTCCAGTCCAAGCTTTCGTGATTTCACCGCTCGGACTGCGGGGGAGTATTAGGTGATAGGTTGGTTGGCCTAAGCCCGACTTGTGGGTTTGGGTCCATTAAGATTTATGGTTTTCAATGTCTTTTAGTCTATAAATAATTGTTAAATAATATATCATAACCAACGGGGAATTCTATCATTCAACACGGTTTGGTTAAGTACAATTTGAATTTGATTAGGTTCGGTTCGGTTTTCAATTTTACCCAAAAATAATTTTTAACCAAATTAACTGGAAAAAAAACTGAACACCCCGATAACCGAACCGATAAACACCCATGTCTCTTACAAAAGTTGTTATATAAGAGTGAATGGTGTGCTTAAGTGTTTTCCCTCGCCACATCAGCTCCACATCATCAAAAAAACACTCACTTTATTTTTTTCCTCAACTTTCTCTTAACCATTGCAGCACCTTCTCTCTCTTCCATTAACTTTTTTCTATTTTATATCCTTTAAAAATACCTTCAAAATACAAATACTCACTCACAACATAATAAAGAATTATTTCTCTCTTATAAAATACTTTTTGTCATACAATGTCATATTCTCTGTCCTTGTAAACACTCGGGACTATACTCTTGCTAGGGAAAAAGAAAAGACACTGTTGAATTTGAGGTGTGGCTTTCCTGCAGGGAAAGCAATAAATAAACAGTCCCGTGAATTTTCTTTTATCCCACACCCTACACCCTAAGGTTAGACAGACTTTGCATAAGATTGGTCCAAATTGGGCGTGTCAAATCTTCTAGAACAAGTATACACAACAGCAAGGGTGTTTATCGATTCATTTATCGGGCTGTTAAGTTTATCTAGTTCGGTTAATTTTCTTTTGTGGGTAAAGCCGAGAACCGCACCTAATCGAATTCAAGTTGAATTAAACCAAGTCGAAAATTGAATTTAAATTTGATTAGGTTTTCGGGTTAAGCGAATAACTTAAATTACATAATTTATATTTTTTTTATTTAATTATATAGTTTTTTTAGCAATGAAATTATATTCAAATTTAAAAAATATACGAGAAATTATGTGACTTCGGTTTTCGATTCGGTTCGATTTGGTTCTGTTTTTTCAAAATCAAATTTAAACCGAAAATCGAATATTTAATTCGGTTCCGTTCGATTTTGACAATTCTGGTTGGTTTGGTTTCGGCTTTCAGTTTCTCTAAGTATTACCCGATTTGTGAACACCATCATGAGTGAAGGTGTGGATTCTTATTGCTAAACCTAAGATCGTATAGTAGTTGGAAATATAATAAAGTTCCATCAAACAAGTAGAATATATAACATGTATTAAATGAATGCACACACACAAGTTTCTTCTAGAACTAATAACATTTGAATTTCAGAATGTTATAAAACGGATGGGTTAATATAGATATGGTTAATGTAATTAGTGAGAGTCCATTCTCATTTCAAAATCAATTAATTATAGACAACAACTGAACCCAAATAGCCAAATAAGATGACAACTTTTCTTTAAATTTAAGAACAAATTATATCTACTACTACGTATAAAACATCCATATATTCATTTTTCTAGTACTTCTTTTAGCGTGTGGTGTTGTATAAAAAATGACACAAATATGTTAATTATGTATGTTGATCAACCTTAAGAATAATCACATATACTTTAATTGTAGTGGTTAAGTAAAAAATGTAAAAAAAATTGCAAACGCTGCCAATAATAAATCTTTAACTTTTAGAATAATATTAGACTGTTGCAGTAGATTTACGCTAAACACGTGACTGGAGGTCGTCATTAGAAGAAATCAATGCTAAATAATAAATATAAACAAGTAAGTAGCAAAATCCTAAAACAATGGCAACATGGCAACCATTAGAGTTATTTAATACTAAGTGCGGGCAAATCTATTTGAATAATAATAGGGGGTTGATTTTGGAAGCCTAATTTACTATAAAGTACGATGTTTACATAAAAGTTTATAGAACATGTAAAAAGCATACATACATGTTGTAAGATTTAGACAGTGTACAAAATGTGGAGGTTAAAGATAGCAGATGGAAGCAATAATCCATACCTTTACAGTACAAACAACTTCATTGGTAGGCAAACATGGGAGTTTGATCCTAACTATGGAACTCAGGAAGAGC
>BQNB010162498.1:0-14554 GCA_026074375.1 Tanacetum coccineum | reverse complement strand
GATTCAAAATGGAGAATTCTAAGAAAGGAAATCTAACCTTACATCATGGCATAAAGATTAGTAAGGATCTATGTCCGGAAACTGACGAAGAACTGGACAAAATGAGTCGAGTCCCATATGCTTCGGCTATAGGATCGATCATGAATGCCATGACGTGTACAAGGCCTGATGTCTCATTTACTTTAAGCATGGTGAGTCGACATTAGCAGAATCTTAGCGAAGGTCATTGGACAGCTGTAAAGAATATTCTTAAGTATGTAAGAAATACTAAAGACAGGTTCTTAGTTTATGGTAGAGAAGAAGAACTCAAAGTGACTGGTTATTGTGATGAAGTTGGCAAATAGATAAAGATGATATTCATTCACAGTCTGGTTAGGTATTCTTGCTGAATGGGGGAGCGGTGACATAGAAAAGTTCAAAGCAAGATACAGTGGCAGACTTCACATGCGAGTCCGAGTATATTGTAGCTTATGAGGGTTTAAAGGAAGCTATCGGATGAAGAATTTCATTGGAGATCTTGGAGTTGTTCCAATAGTACAAGACCCCATTGAAATATTATGTGATAATAAGAGTGCAGTCGCCTTGACTAAAGAGCCCATGGATCACAGAAAGTCAAAGCATGTTGAAAGAAAATACCATTTTGTTCGAAGCAAAGTTGAAGAAGGACACGTGATTGTGAAGGACATACGATCAGAGGATAATCCAGCTGATCCATTCACAAATGCATTGGCTAAGTCTAGACACGATGAACATGCTAGGAGCATAGGATTGAAAGATAAAATAAAGTTTTAGTTGTTAGTTTGAATTTGAAACATTATAAGCAATGATTGATATTGTAATGGATTTGGTAATTAAATAATGGAGATTTGTTTATTTGCATGTGTGCTACCATTTACTATTGATTTTCATTATGTTTCATTTTTGCATGTTTAGAATCCACTTCTTGAGTAGTTAGTTTACTCAAACCTCCTCAGTCGTTCATACTATAGGAAGTAAGTATTAATTTAAGACTGTCATGGAGTGTTAGCAGATTGTCTATAAAGATTAGACATAGCATAGAGAATGCTGCAACACTCATGAGTACTTAATGGGAATTAAGTATAGGAGAAACCCGTACTTAGAGAGATTACTTCATGGATTAATATCACGAGTAATTCTAAGATTATAATATCTTCTATTCTTAAAATAGAGATACATCAAGTTTCTAGTTTTTCAAATATGCTATACTTTAGTTTGTTCAAACGTTGGCGTAAATGCCAGTTATAAAGGATATGCTAGGTATGACAAGATGAATTGACTAGTTCTATGTATTCAAAGTTTATTTGTTCCTTTTGCCTAAATAGGAAAGCGATATCCATGGGCCCCTTGATGATTAAATGTTGACTTAAATGTGCTAGGCCTGGCCAGGACTAAATTGATGTGTTTAATTCAGTAGTCTCATATAGTCAAATAATTAGAAATAGGGAAACATAATGTTGAACCTAAAGATTGATTAAAATCCATGTCTCGGGTTCATACGATATCAGTAGAACAAAGGAATAGTTGATCACTTATCTAAGGGCTGTCTCTAAGATATGATTCAGAGTTTAGCAGTTGCATTGGATGGCACTCTTTGCTTAGTTGATCAGGATAGACTTAGACCAATTATAGTTGATGACTTTTCCAAGTGGGAGACTGTTAGATTTAGTGTCCAAGTTCATAACTAATTGGTAAGACTATCGTCAAAAGTAGAGTCTTTTTAGGTTGCCCTCAGTGAACCGTTAAGAGAATAATAAAGGAGCGATAATATTAATTAGAATTAATATTATAATTAATTGGTTTATTAATATATTAATAGTTGGTAAATTAATTAGAAGCTAATTATAAAGAAGCATGGGCAGAATACGAACTAATACAAAGTGTATTGATTTGAACGGGTCGGGAAGACCCAAATGGGGCCCATAGGATGTTTGTGGGGTATCCCACATCGCCCCAAAGAGACATCTCAACCCCCTCCCTCTCAATATAAATAGAGGGGTATGCCAAGGCTTTATTTGCTCATTCTCTCTTTCTCATTCCTACTCATTGTAAGAGTCTTTAATGTATCGGGACCCTAGGAGTTCGAATTCTGTTCTCTTTGGTTCGTGGGTGTAAGCTATTAGAGGTACTCTTGTTTGAGTACTTGCCTCCAAGTTCGACCAAGGTGGTCTGCGTGTGAGAAATCATCCATTTTCTCAAAGGTTAGTATTTTCTTATTTATTTATTTTAAGTTGCTTTTATTATTAGGTTGAGATCCTTTAGGGTTTAGTTCCCTTCTTGCCCTAGATTAATTGTTATTTTTGCTTTATGTTAATCTAGTTAGGGTATAGAAAACCCATCAGGTATACCCTTTTACTCAAAAAAAATCTACCTATAGCAGCCTAGAACTGACTTCTAAAAGATGAGTCTTAGCCAAACAACCAGGATCATATATGCGCTTTAAAATAAGCAATCACAAACTGGGAACAATGTAACATTTCTCATTTTCAGGTTATTTACAACTTTAATAAATTCCATTATTTATTTTTAGAGTTTTACGCGTTCCCACCACTCAAACTTCTTATCTTTTTTAGTCAACAGGGTGAGAGGTTTTGCAATTTTCAAGAAGTTTGCGATAAATCTCCTATAGTATCTCGCCAGTCCTAGAAAGGAACAAATCTCGGCTGGGGTCTTTGAGGGTCTGGGGTCTTGGTAGTGTGGGATTTCCTGTATTTTACTACTGCTGTCAATTTTTCTTAGGATCCACGATGAATAAATACCTTCAACTGTTCACTACATGTCCGAGAAAACTAACCGCTTGAGCAACAATCGCATTTCGAGGCGATTTTTCCGAACAACTTTTCCTTATCAAGCAACTCCAATTCAACTTCAAGATGAACTTCATGTCCTCATTAAGTCTTTTGAATAAATATAATGTCATCAATGAAGGCGATGACAAACTTTTCAAGATACGGCTTACATACGCGGTTCATAAGGTCCATGAATACCGCAGGAGCGTTAGTCAAACCAAAAGGCATGACCGTGAACTCAAAATGTCTGTACCTCATCTTGAATGAAGTTTTGGGAATGTCTTCTTCGTGTACTCTCAGTTGGTGATAACCAAAACAAAGGTCTATTTTTGAAAAATATTATGACCTTTGAAACAGATCGAACAAATCATCAATCCTGGGAAGAGGGTAATGGTTCTTGATAGTTAGCTTGTTCAATTTCCTGATAATTTATACATATACGGAACAAACTATCTTTCTTTTTAACAAACCACATTGGAGCTTGTCAAGGTGAAGAACTAGGTCGTATGAAACCTTTGTCTTGGTAAGGTGATTTTGCAATAGGCATAGCTCTAGGAACAAGATCTATACAAAACTCAACTTCGCGAGATTTGGGTAAGCCAGGTAGATCTTCTAGAAATACGCTGGGAAATTTACGTACAACGGGAGTGTCTTCGAGTTTTAGCTCGTCTACTTTCATAGTCTTCAACAATTTCAGTTTCCCTTCGGGATGCTCTCCATGAACTTCAAGAATCTCTCTGTTAGATAACGAAATTCAAATTTATCCTTTTGGGGCAACTATCTTTGCCTTAAGTTTTGACAACCAATCCATTCCCACGGTTACATCAAAACTACTATGACCGAAGGGGATCAAGTCGGTGATAAAATTATGACCCTCTAGGTCGAATCTACAACCACGAACAGTTTTGTTGGTTTCTATCTTCAGACATTTATCTATTTCAATCTTGTAACCAAGGTTTATAGCACTAGGTTTCACGTTAATCAAAGGCAAGAACTTAGTCGATATAAAATTAAAATCGGCATCAAAATTGGATAATACTGTAGCAAAATGATCGTTCAAAGAAAAAATACTCGTCACAATGTTTGGATCTTACTGAGCTTAGCAACATCTATGATGAAGGCTCTACCACGTTCCTGATTCCTATTGTTTCACTTCATTATGGTTTCCCTTAATAACTAACACAGGGTTTGGGCGATACAGAACTCATATTCATTCTAGTGTAGTAGGGTACAAATGTATAATAATTAGTTTCCAAGATTTGTTCCTGAGTTGCACGTGTTTCTTCTTGGAGATATGGGTTTAAAATTTATCCACAACATTTATTTGAATAAGTAGCTTGATCAAAGTATAGTTTGAGTACCGTGCATTTAAATAATGCAACTTTAAAATTTATTAAAATAAAAATCGTGCAAACAAAGATGCCACAAAAGTTTATATAGTGAAAAAGATAAACATTCTCACATACATATTTCTAAATCTTCTAATATGATACGTCGGTAAAAAGTTTTTTTTCTTAGTAACCTTCAACAAAGTTGGTTTTTCGACATAAATCGTAATCAAAAGGTTTTGACCAAAAATGTATTTCACGTAACGCATAATAAAGATTTTTATTATTATTAAAAAGTTAAAGTGAAATAATGATTTTTAAAATTTGAAGTTATAATAAAGATTTTCAAAAATTTAAGTCATAATAATGAAACCGATGTATAAAGAATTTATTTTTTTATAATAAAATCATTTTTCCGAACGTGGGTTGAATAATGATATTCAACAAAATTTGATGTTTAGATGAACCTTATAATACATAAGTTTTGGTGCTAAAATGATGTAACTGTTGAAAAATACTAGTGCATCACGTTTTAAAATGGTATTCAAGAAAATATTTGAGTTGTACATGTTTTATTACTAAAGGACTTCTACTCGTCTAAATCGGTACCATCTCTAAAACACAACGCTAAAACGAAAATCGTTATTCTGGTTAACACATATAACCAAATTAATGAACATAAGGTTCTAATTCTTCTTATCCATCCTTTTATCTCAAAAGGAGTCTCAAAGACTGTGGTTATACAATGAAGCGATTAATGTGACCATGCTGGTCGGCAGGTCATTCCTGTGGTGACTAGTGGTGTAGTCCGAGTCATCGGTTTAGAATACGGTGTAGGAGTCACTAGAGTGTACATTACAGCTCATGTGCTTATATCACATGTTTCCATCCTTGAGACATGGTACTACAATTGAACAAAAACATTTGGTTGATAAAATGTTTAACCTAAGTACATGTTGCATTAAGCCTAGTACAATGTTTTCAGTTACTTAATATTTTATTTTTGAAAATTGTTAAAAAAGAAAATTTAACAATGAAATCATGTAATAAAATTATAAACCAAATAAAATTTATGTCCAAAAAGGTAACATTATTTTAAATAATTTTATTAAAATACGCAACAAGGAAATATAAGACTAATTTAGCAAAAACTTGCACTTAAGATAAAATTAGCCCTACAAAAAAAAATCCAAATCCTCAAAATTTTAAAACGAAACGTGAAAGTAACTAAAAAATACTAACGCGAAGGTTACAAAGTCAAAAAATGTTGCAATTCACTATTAAAAAAACCAAAAGTCCAAATTTTAAATAAAAAAAAAAAAAAACTATGGACAACAACAAAACCCATAAAAAAAAAATTTTATAGAAAAAAACCACATGCCACAAACCAGCATCTAATAGGACACCAACAACGAGACTAACAAACCAAAAATCCTAAAAGATAATCAAGTAATCAGGCCACCTCTCATTTTATTCCTTTCCTCACGCAGTAATCCCTCAAATCCAAGGCTCTATTTTTGGTAATGAATGAGAACATCTGCTCTTTTACAGTCATCGATTAACAACTAACTCGAGTGATCACAACGTTCCTAGAGGGGGCGAGAAAGATTTTCCCCCTACTTCCTATATTCCTTTTTTCTCCTAGGGGTAGCAAACACCAGACTAAAAACACCGACTCACCACCCAAACACCGTACAGCCCCGCAACCCACCACCAAAAAACCCTCCACCACCCCTCACACAACCCCCCTACATCACTGACATCATTAAAGAACGAAACGTTTAATTAAAGTAAAAATGTTCGCGTCTTCCCCCATCCCCCAACCCTTCCTCCCAAATCCCCAACCCCTCCCCTTTCCTTCCCCCTTCCACCCCTCCTTCCCCAACCGGTAAAAACGATGTCAAATCCATATCAGAAGCGGATGAACCAATTGTCACTAAATTTCCTGTCACAATTTCTTTCCAACAACCACTCGAATCAACAAAGACGCATGTTAGGGTCATTAAAAAACCCTTTATAAATATGCCAAGAATATGGCCACGCGAGGAAAAAAAAAAAACAAAGTTATGTGTCATATTACTAAACTAGAACCGAGAATATATGACGGAGGGTAAAAGTAAAAACGCATTAACAAACATAGAATCATATTAAATATATCACAACTGAATGCTGCAAAGATGTTAATAAGTATCCCAATATCACAACACAACACATCCATCATATCATCCAATCAAAACATATCCAGAAACATCATCCATCCAATATTAATAGCACTGAATGCTGCAAGTGTTAAGAAGTATCCAAATCACATCATCCAGGCCTTGCCCATCCTCGAGCGAATCCTTCAAAAACATTAAACCAAGTAACAAGTTAAACCTTAATTTCGCAACTCATCAAACAAGAACTGTTACGAAATTAATTTAGAAGTTATTAAAAAGCTCAATGATTTTGAAAAATTGACTCAACTTTGAGGTCGCTCAAAACAAAATCTTAAACCACTGAAGATGGTGTTTGCGAACAAGTAAAGAATGATTTGAGTTTTAAAAGACGCTTCAAGATATGAAAGCGAGTTCTATGTGCCATAAATGGCCTTCCAACAAGTCGGCTACCAGTTGGAGTTTAACTACCAGCTGAAGCTAAGACGGTTATGACGTATCAAAATAGTCCTCCAACAACGTCGTTGGGATGAATCAATCAATCACTTAATGGTTATGTACTAATCGAGCACTCCAACTCACATTCACAGCCAAAATGGTTAGCTTAATAGTATGACAAAATAAGACAGAGACATGATCAAAATATAAGCCGGTGTAGTTTCTAATAGCGAAAGAATGTACATCTATACATGTCGTGCATATGCAGTCTATTTGTTGGTCGCCTCGAGCTCTGACTCAGAATCTATCGACAAGTTCTGCTCAAGATCCTGTGTAGGGTAGGGGTACGCAAGGTAGTTAGGTGTATGTCACGACTTACTCGCGGGATCATCAGCATGCGAAGACGGTCTATGGGACATACAGTGACTGTAAAAGTTTCCTTAATAACAAATGTGCTTAAGGACTGTGTGACAACTGTGACAACAGTAACCGATATAAAAGCAAACTCAGAACGTGAATAAATCAATTATAGACAAGCATGATGTACTTAAACATAGATATTGGACATCTAAAAGTATGCAGTGTACAATACACATCATTCCTAGTATGCTTTTCAGTGACCAAAGTGGAAAGTCATTTTTGTAAACTTGTTTAAAATAATGACTATTCCTAGCGTTGCATGATACTCACTAATTAGACATAGTTGATCAAGTTATGTCTAATTGATGTCTAATGATGCAACCGCTCAGACTAGTCGACTCGTTTCATGGTCGGTGTTTTTAGAAAAATAAAATCATTTTGGTTATAGTTCGGGTTTTTTTTTAAACCGGCATTCTCTATAACCTTAGACTCCGATTACCAATCTGTCACACCTCCTAAAGTGGAAACGCGAGGTGCGGCATATTAATAAACATCACAAAAGATGATAGATTAAAAACACCATACATGATTATATAAAATAAAAAGTTATGTGAATTACAATTATCCCGAATACAAGTTTAAAAGTACATGATACATCATAGTTTGTCCTTCGTCCGATCACGACATTTCCAAAAGATGCGAATTTTCCAAAGACCATGATATTTATACAAATGTCTACATGTAATGCACTAAGTTTCCACTTTAGGAAGGTCACCTGAAAAGCATGATAAAAACGGTCAACTATTTAAAATAGTTGGTGAGCTCACAGGAATATGTACATAAAATATAGTTGTAAAAATATTGATGTCCAATAATAGTTTTCCAAATCGATATCAAGTTGCCCAAACAAGTCGAGAGTCCAAAAATGACTCAAGTTTCGAAAGACTGTTCCCATTACCTAAAGTAACGTAACACTTTATATCAAATCTCCAAAGACAATCCCGATGACGTAAAGTAATGTGACACAAATCAATATATGTATACTATAGTGTTTATGCGAGGCACTACTTAAATGTATTCAACCTGTGCATTCCAAATATCCAAACAAGTTTCAGTTGTATAGTGTGGCACAAACACTTAGTACCATGCACCCTTGTGTGGGGAGTGAGGAGGGGCTAATATCCTAATAGCGTTATCCATAAGTACTAACGTCCTAATCTCGTTGAGGGGGGATATAGTGAGCTACAAGTAGTAGCGGGTTCCAAGCATCAAACAACATACATACCAAGTTCAAAGTTCAACGCGTTTTCAAAGTTCAATAAGTTTCACAGTTCAATAAATTTCAAAGTTTAACAAGATCAAGTACGTTTCAAGTTCAAGTATGCTAAAAGTTTAAAAACTTAAAAGTATGAGCATAGAAATTTAAATATGACACATCATGCTTTATACCCCAAAATCGTAAAAATGGTAAAAGAGGGGATGTGAGAACTCACCTTAGGAGTTAAGACAAGTACAACAAGTTTCTGGCAAATTATAATCACGTAGGCAACACAAACGAACACGTAACCTTCTACCCAAGACCTAAGGCAATTAAATAAGCTTAATTAGATCCTTTATGATATTTTCAGACAATTTTAATGTTCATTAGATAGATCTTATGTTCACATTCGTTTCCAAAGTCCCTTTTATCATAAAAAACAATTACTACAAATCTGTCCCAAAATTTCCCATCACTCTAGGTATTTATTTGACCAAGTTAACATAAGTTTCTCGTAAATCCATTGCATTAGGTCAAAATAACATGTCTTAGGTGTGTCCATGAATTTTTGTAAATTTTATTAAGGACTTTAACTCGACCGTTTAGACCCAACTCCAAAAACGGCCAAATATAGACACACAAAAGTATATATTGAATGGCAGAGAGACTAAACCAAGGTTTTATGGTTAGGGCCAATGGAAGACTTTAATAACATATAGAATTACTTCCCATATCAGTTTCAAGCAAATATTTGTACTAGTTTATGATTTATAGATCAAATACCACAAGAGTTCAAAACCGTTTTTTCGGCAGATTTGACATCTTACACCATTTTGCAAATTTCATTAACCAAACTACCTTAAATTTTTAAAAATCTTACATTTTTTAAAACTAAACTCAAAGTACTTGAGTTTAGACTCTTGAACCATGTCAAAACACTCATTTATCATCAACTTATACCCCATTCAATATGACCTAAAGATGAAATAGTGTGTTGATTGAAATATAACTTTGACTAAAACAAGTCCAACTACTAACCCATCATGCAAAAACGACCCAACCAACTCCCACAATCATTTTATACAAGTCTTAAGGTCAACTTCATCTAAAAATCTCAGTGGGTTTATAGATCAAAAGGCTCTTGTACACAAAAACTTCAAGAAAAACTATAACTTTTGAAAATCAAGACTTTAGGTCACTTTTCTTGCATAGATCTTAGGCAAAAATAAGAACGAACAAAGCAATGTTTTTGTACATTATTATAACTCATTTAAGAGTGTTTTACTAAAAAAATAATGGATCTATAAAGATTTTACAAAAGCATGCCTAAGCATGCAAGAAAAGTCAAGAAAGCCTCATTATTTTTAAAAAGTTTTGGTACACGAGACATACAAGTCATCTTGTACCATGATTTTTACCTTTGATCTTGCTCCTAAAAATTGAAATTGATGGTGTTATGGTGGTGTCTTGGTGTTGCTAAACCAAAGAGAGAAGGAGGAAGATATGAGTGTTCTTGTTTTGTTAGATCTAGTTTGCATGAGATGGAAATGAAAGAGCTAGTTGAAGAGATGAGTTGTAAGAAGTGTGAGGGAAATTAAGCATGTGTTTGCCATTTGTGGCTCCCCTTGGACAGCAAAACTAGGGGAGCACGTGGTTTGTATACTTTTTTTATTTTTAGTTATATGTTAGTATTATGTATTAAGAGTAAGTAATATGTAGCGTAGTGTAAGTATTTGGTTAATATGTAAAGTAACGTAAAAACGTAATTTTAAGATAGTTTTGCAAGTTAGTTAAACTAACCTTTTTTCATGTGTTTTGACATTGTCATAATGTTGCTTGAGCATATCGTTGATCGTTAAAACCGCTAACTAGGATCATTAGGTCGAAGGTGCGTTCGATTAACTAGGGTTCCTAATAAAATGAGTGTTTATTAAATAAATTGAAGAGACCATTTAAAATTGACTCAACAAATAATTAAAGAGTCAAAATGTCATACGTTTGCTATCGGTTACTAACCTCAAAAATAGACGGTTGTCACATATAAATAGGAACCAAATGGTTTCATTTTCATAACCCTTTACCCTCTTTACTTTTCCATATATATTTTCTTTCATACATTCTTTTAACATATAACTTGTTCTATAATCCATTATAAGTGATTCAATCATTCCACTCCTTAGTAAAGAACATAAAGAAGATACCAAGCTTCAAGTGTTATTAGTTTAGTAGTGTCATCACATTTGTGATATTTATCCACCATCATCAATTTGTCTTGTGTAATCTTATGTGTATGATTGGTTAGTATTTTAGGCCTTAAAATACATAGTGTATTAGATTGGTTCTATCTTGAAGTAGAACTCGGTATTTAGCTTAGTAGCGGAAAAAGTGTAAACGACGTGTATAGTTTTCTTCGCCTAAAGGGAGCTTGTTGACGTATTGAAAAAACTCTCGAGTTAGGTATTCGGGGAGTGGACTAAGGCGAAGAGGAGCTTCGTAGCCGAACCACTATAAATCATTGTGTCTTTGGTTGATCCTTCCTATCCTTACTTATTTATATTCCGCATTTACTTATTTATTTATTGCATTGTTATCTTATGCATACTTCTGTATCCATACAATTCATATAAGTAGACAATCTAAGTTTTATTTTTTAAAACGGTAAAAACTATTCAACCCCCTTTTAGTTTCCACAAAACCAAATTAGATAGTTTAGTTTCTTTGTTTCTTGGTTTTGATCCAAACAGAACCAAAACAAACTGAAACCGAGCAAAACCAAAACTAAAAACCATAATATTTTAAAACCAAAAATGAAACCGAATAAGGTCGGTTTTGTTTGGTTCAGCTTGGTTTATCAGTTCGGTTCAGTTTATTTTGCTTAGCGCTAGTATAGAGGTATTATTGGGTCACTAACGTACTTAACGGCCAGTAGACTTGACATTCAATTCTTAACTTGCCTTTATGCAAGATATCAAGCAAATCTTAAGGAATCCTACCTTATTGTTGTTAAGCGAATTTTCATGTACCTAAAAGAACTTTGAGTCTTGGTCTATGGTATCCTAAATGTTCAGGTTTTGACCTGAAAGGATATTCTGTGACCATGCTAGATGCAACATTGACAAGAAAATCACTTCAGGTGCTTGTCAGTTACTTAGTGGCGCAAACTTGTGTGCTGAAGTGCTAAAAACCGGTAATCAGTTGATATGTCTTCAGCAGAAGCTGAATATGTAGCTTTTGTTAGATGTTGTGCGAATATACTTTAGATAAATAGTCAACTCAATGACTATGATGACAAGGTACCGATATTTTGTGATAACACGAGTGTTATTGTAATTTCAAACAATCGAATTCTTCACTCAAGAACTAAGCATATTGATATTAGATACCATTTCATCAGAGATCATATCATGAAAGGGGACATTATATTGTAGTTCATTACCACTCAATATCAACTTGTTGATATCTTTACCAAACCTTTGAATGAACCAACTTTCAAAATATTGATTGTTGAACTAGGTATGCTAAACATTGATGGAACAAAACTTGAACCTTCAAAGGAAAATGAAAAGTGAAGGTTCAGTATCTGAGTCAAACTAAACAAAAATATCTTCATTCTTTTTAGTTCCTTTAATTAAACTTCATGTTTAACATGACAAACACCAAACTTGAACCTAGTTCATCATTTTGTAAAACTAAACTATGTTCAGTTTTCAAAATTGAAAGATACTATCTTTCTAAGTCCTTATAATAATACATTTTGCGTAACTAAACAGTTTCTTCTCAAAGAAGATATATATTTAGTTACAAATAGGTAAAAGATTATCCAAACGTTGACATGACATCACCAATAGTCTCAAACCAAATTTTGCAATAAGAAGACATATTCCCACTTCTCAATGTGTTAGACAAAACAGAGTTCCTCACTTTTATTAAATGCAGATGGAAGAATGTTTCAAAAATGTGGTTTTGAAGTCAAAAAGTTGTTTTTCAATATCCTACCCTCGCTAATTTTTTTAGAAATAAATCCTAAAAACTTTTCAAAACTTCTTGACTTCTAAAAAGAAGTTTTATAACTTCTAAAAAGTTACAAAATCATATATTACAAAATCTAAACCATATATAAACATCACAACTCACAAACACCAAATCATATTCACAACATCAAAACACACACAATCATTCAAACTCTCTCATCTCATAACACACACGAACACAAACTCATTCATCAAACAACATCAAACCCTAAAAAAATAATGGCAGATAATCTATCATCGCAACATGAATACGAACAAGAATCACCACTGGAATCCCCTGTCACTCTCACACCCGCACCACATATGACACAAGACATCTATGATATAACAATCAAATACAACAATTAACTTGCAAATCTAAACCCTGACAAACATTCTAGTGACTTCCAACTTGTGTTTGATTTTATCTTCAAGTGTTGCCTCCACAAAACATTCACACTTATACTAACGCACCAATATGAGGACTACCTTAAGGAATTCTGGTTTACTGCAACTGCAGATAAAATCACTAGAAGAATCACCTTTTCTCTCCCCTCGGGCTACACTAAAGGGGATATTGGTCTTGTGTCATTTAGGAAAGACATTGGGGCTAACTACCTTCGCTTTGCAAAAGATTACGAGGTACCACCAGCCCAATCTATGGCCACATAATGTTTCTCACAGATTGTGTATAGTAAACCCATTAAAGCAACTAGCACTCTTAAGAAGAGTTATCTTCCACCTAAGTGGCGGTTTCTTATGGCTTAGATCATACGATATTTAGGTGGAAGACAGGGGTTATGATCGAATCACTACAAAGGATGTCATAGCCATATACTTTTTTAACAAATGGGGTTGAGGTAGATTTTGCAAAATTGATCTAGGATGACCTTATTGTAAAACTAACAAAGAAACAAAGGGAGAAGGTGGTAAATTACTCCAAGTTTATTTCTTTGACACTAGAGCATAAAATGAATGAAAATTATTTGAACTACATGGCTAGTATCATCAATACATCAACCTTCATCTCAAACAACTTCACACTAAAAAAAGACACCCCTAAAGGACCTCCTTTCACACCTCACATGACGGTCATTTAGAATGTTGATGGGCTAGAAGAATTTCAAGATCCTTCTACCACTCTCCAAACTAGAGGGTCGTTCACTGAATGCTCAATGCTGGAAGCTAAAAAAAGTCGAAAGAAGAGACCTGTAAGGAAAAAACCACCTTCGACTGAAAATGATGCAACTTTCATTGGGCCTTTCATAAAAGAGGCCACTGAAGCTCCCAAAGGCCTTTCTAAAAAGAAGTCATCACTGGCCAAGGACTTAAACACAAGACAACCTTTAGTTTCCATACTTGTGGTCACTGAACTGCATAAAGAGACCGCGTAGGCAACCAATGGTCAAATTTATCTAGGGCCCACCAATGAAGAAAGAGTCTACGCCAGCTCAGTAATGTTGTGTCAATATCTATCACAAAGCCTATTGATACAACTTTTGTTATTGTTCACTCTGAGACTGCATCAAGGGGTAATGCTTCAGCAAGCTTAACAACTAGAGCTGACCCTAGCCAATATGCTCTAAATGAATCATTGCCTCAACAAGAAGGTAATAAAGAGGGAACCAATCTTAATTTTAACTAATCAAACTATTGCATGTACTGGCTGTAAGGATCTAGTGGATACAAACCAGTTTACTGGTGAAGGGTTAGAAATTACCTTCAACCAAGAACCAGAATCACCTGTTATGAAGAGATCAAGCTAGATGACTTGGTCAAGATGATTACCAAGAACACTAATGAGATTCTTATGGAATGGAACTTCCTAGATAATGATTGTTGGGAAATATACATTCCTAACTTAGTACCGTTAGTGATATACTTAGTACCGCTAGTTATAATTAGTACCGTTAGTATAAAATAGTTAGTACCGTTTAAGAGATATGTATGAGATGTTAGTATAAAATAGTTAGTACCGTTTAAGAGATATGTATGCGATATTGTAGGAAAAGATATGTATTATCTTTTACGCATTTTGTAAGCCTGTTAGGGTTTATCATTGGTCTATAAAAGGAACCCTGCGGCATTAGAGAGATGACACACATTGATAACGCACAGATCTCATCTCATACAATCATATCTCATAGTTAGTAATCTATAACCCTTAAAGCAGATTAATAGAAATCAAAGTTTAGTA
>BQNB010162496.1:0-14554 GCA_026074375.1 Tanacetum coccineum | reverse complement strand
TGTTTTTTGTACACATGCTTTATCAGTCGGATATGTAAGTCCAGGGCTGTCCTTGAGGGCGTGCGATCGCCAGGGTCTCAAAAACTCAAGGACGGCCTTGTACTATATAGTATGTATACAACTATACAAATAAAATAAGTGTCATCCCATTAGAGCTGTTGATATAGATAATTTAGTTTTACATTATTTGATTATCTTAATCTCGTAAAAATGGTGAATGGATTCTCAAATAAATATAAGCATTGAAAATGACTACAAATTTTTCATCTAGGAATTGATAGATTCTGTTATTGTGTCCATTAAGAAGGATATGGAGAAAACGGAAAGCATAGTTCAAGATGAGGTACGAGCTCCATTGGTCGCTCAAGGAGAAAAAACCAAGGAAAATAATTCCATGGTTTACCTAAGCACATTTGTTGCAGTTTGTGGTTCTTTTGCATTTGGATCATGTGTAAGTACTTTTTCAGATTATTGTCGTCAAACCTGTCATACTAAGAACTAAGAAGCATGTTCGGTTTATGCCAATCTTTTTGTTGCTAGCTATGATTTACTTGGATTTCACTTTCCAGGCAGGTTACTCGTCTCCTACTCAGTCTGCGATCCTGGAAGAACTAAATCTGTCACTAGCAGAGGTTAGTATAAACAACACTTTGTCCAAACACATATTCAATACATATATTTTCGTAAATTGATTGTCCTTATGATTCAAAGCAAAAACATTTCAAAGAGTACAGATTCTACAACATGAAATCAAGGATAAGTCTCTTATCTAGTAGTATTCTAAAATTGGCTCAATATTGATAATCAGAACATTTTTTTCTGTCTGTAGTATTCCTTGTTTGGGTCTATATTGACATTTGGTGCAATGATTGGTGCAATCGCAAGCGGACCCATGGCCGATTTCTTTGGTCGCAAAGGCGTAAGTCAATAGTTTTTTTGTAAATTATGAACCATTATTTTAGAACAAGTCTATTTGTTTGCAGTTCCAAACAACCATAATCGTCTATTTGACAATTGAAACAGGCATTGAGAATATCAACTGCTTTCTGTACGGCCGGGTGGCTAGCAATTTACTTTGCTCAGGTACCTACACTTCTTAGTTGGAGAGTTCATCAAAGCAAAGTTGCTCCGATTTAAAACGCTATAAACTAAACGAATTTCTTTTGAAAATTGAAGGGACCTGTGCCTCTGGACATAGGACGACTGTCTACAGGATTCGGGATGGGTGTCTTCTCCTATGTGGTACATTAAATTTTTCTGCTAAATAAGTCCAAATTGGTTAAACGATACATACCCCGAGTAGCTTGACATACGTATGTTTTGTGTTCCAAGGTACCTGTGTTCATAGCTGAAATAGCACCCAAAAATCTAAGAGGCGCATTAACAGCAGCAAATCAGGTTGCAACCGCATTAGTATATGGATTTCATATAAAAAAGTTTCGCACGCTCTCGAATTGTGCACTGAATAAGTTAGTATACAAAAAGTTGGAGCTTTATTGAGTTATTCCTACCTATTCTGCAGCTCATGATATGCACAGGTGTGTCTGTTGCCTTTATAATAGGAACAGTGCTAACATGGAGGACCTTGGCATTGACAGGTCTTAAAAATCAATATAACCTTTTTTTTATTCAAAACGGCTTACTTGGAACGTAAGCTTAACCCTTTAGGGACAGTAAGAATAAAACCTCCAATGAATTCTGGTGATATGGTTGCAGGATTGATTCCGTGTGCTGTTCTACTAGTGGGGCTATTCTTTGTACCAGAATCTCCTAGATGGCTGGTAGGTTTATTTAAATTATACGAAGTATTATAATGTTCGTGATCTAAGGAAAAGGTTCAATAGATTATCCTTGTCATGCATGCAGGCTAAGATAGGAAAACAAAAGGAATTTGAAGCTGCCTTAAGAAAACTTAGAGGAAAGGATGCTGATGTATCCGCGGAGGCAGATGAAATTCAGGTTACATTCGAAAGCATTTTTTTACTGAAAACATTTATATACAATTTTTTTGGTTATTAATGAGGTCTTGCAACATTTGGTAGGATTATATAGAAACACTGCAAAAGCTCCCAAAAGCCAAAATATTCGACTTGTTTCAGAGAAGATACTTACGATCTGTGACTGTAAGTTTTTCTTCTTGCCAAATCTTTTTTGTGAAAACCTATAAAGACGTGACAGTTGCATAATATTAGTCATGTTCTTTATTTTGTTGATTTTTGTTGAGAAGATTGGAGTTGGGCTAATGGTCTGTCAACAATTTGGAGGAATCAACGGAATCTGTTTCTATACAAGCAGTATTTTTGAGTCTGCAGGTTTGTATTTTGTAGTTAGAATCTTATGCTTCATCCATCAAGGTAACAAAACAAGTTAAAAACTATGAGCATATTTATTAACTTTGATGAATCACTTTTTCAGGGTTTCCTGCTGATATTGGAACAATCATCTATGCAATTCTTCAGGTTATATAAGTTCTACTTAATGATATGTAAATCTAGGACTCTCACCAGGTGGAAAGATGGGAAAGGTGTGTATCAAGCGGGTTGGGTGCATTCGGGCCAAAATATGTCATATTTTAGTACAGTTTGAAATTTGCCAGGTCATATTTTAGTACAGTTTGGTGAATAAAGCGATTTAGAAGTTTGTAAGCATTAAAAGTGACTTGCAGCGACTAAATCGGCCCATTTATAAGTAAATGGGTCAAAACTTCCACCTCTATTCTTTCTAGAATCTTGATGAATTGTTGGTTACAAAGTGATAAGTTTCTCCTCTCTGATATTTGCAGGTCATCATTACTGCCTTAAATGCACTCTTTGTAGATAAAGCCGGTAGAAAGCCATTGTTACTGGTAAAGCTTAGATTCGACGTTCTATAGCTTTTTGTGGTGCTTTTTCTGTCAAGACCTTTTTCTAAATACAAATGTATGTTCAAGGTTTCAGGCGCCGGATTGGTGATGGGCTGTTTGCTAGCGGCAATTTCATTCTACTTAAAGGTAATCATAGGAAATGAAACCCTTACATTCAACTTAACACATACTTTAAAAGAGTATTTGACTACAAGTATATTGTTGTAAAAAGTGTTCTCTAACGATCATTTTGTGCACCAGACTTATGAAATAGGACTGGCAGCAGCACCTGCGCTAGCTGTAACTGGCATTCTGGTAAGTACACGTCATTTGTGAAACAACGCTATCAAAATACAATTTCTTAAAGAGTTTCTTGAATGCAGTTGTACATTGCATCATTTTCAGCAGGAATGGGAGCAGTTCCATGGATTATAATGTCTGAGGTACATACATTAACATCAATACAGTTTTCCCATATGGTTTCCTTATCGAAAACTTCTTAACCATTCAGCCCGTTTCCTCTTTAGCTTATATTTTAGTATTACCCATCAGTAATTACATATAACCCAATTTGACCGATTTTCAAGTACAATGGAGTGTTTCATTCTCTAATTGAAGTAATATTCTGCATCTAGATATTCCCTATTAACATCAAGGGTGCTGCTGGAAGCCTGGCAACACTTACAAATTGGTTTGGCGCATGGGCTGTATCTTTCACTTTTAATTTTCTCTTGAGCTGGAGTTCTTATGGTAATTCACTAATTTGACACGTTTATAGTAGTCTCATTAGTTCCAGCATTCATAACGTTTATTGAGATTTAATCCTATGCATGTTGTTTCAGGCACCTTTCTCGTATATGCAGCAATCAACCTAGCTGGTATTCTATTTATTATCGTGATGGTTCCTGAAACGAAAGGAAGAACTTTGGAGCAGATACAAGCTGCCATTAACACTTAATGACCAGAAAGTATTCATGGAGTATCATGGTATAATCTACACCCTGCTATACATACAAGTAGTAGAGGTGGCAAGATGTGTGGGTTGGCAAAACAGGTCAAAATGAGTTCAGGTTAAAAAGAGTCACGTTATTGGGACTAGTTCAAATAGACCACACGTGATTAGATTGACCCGCAAACACTTCTTGGTCATAAAAAAAGATTATTAATAGAACATGTGTTAATTATGATTACAATAAGATCTTTTATATTTGAATGAAAGATTTTAGGAAGTTGCATAATAGATTTGGGGCGACTTCCAACCCATTTGAACAAGTCCCCTTTTAGTTAAACATTTTCTGATCCATTTGACCCGTTTGAGATGTAACACAACCAAGATAAACCATTAATATATAATGAGCCAAAATTGCCAAAGTAGAGGCACCAAATAGTTCAAGCATCTACATAATACTAGTTACAAATATGGACAATTGCACCAGTTATTCCCTCTTGCCCTCTCATCGAGTCATAAGATACTAATCTTTGTCTTTATATATAACCGTGTTATAAAATAAGGCATACAAAGCCAATTAATCGCAGCCTAGGCGCAACTAATAACATTGCTTGGAAACAAAGAAACTAACACATAACCTAATAGGTACGGCCCATGTTTTGGCCTAATAATTTTAGCTTTTAGTAAAATTGATAAATTTTATGGTGCTAGAATGCGAAGATTGCTGGTTAAAAGATAGTCGAAGCCAATTGCTTTGAGGGAAAAGGGTCAGATTGTTGAGTGTTGTGCTTGAATCCAGATAATGGATAAGAAGATATAGAGTATTGTTCAAATCCCATCTTCATGTAATTCTATTTCACTTTGTTTTTATTCGTTGTATAATATGTATTCATGCACATTACTCATATTTGATGCAGAAGTACCGTAAATTATGTATGCAATCGTTGTATCAGTCAAAAGCAATATTATCTACGCCAATTTAGGCATGTCAACGGGGGGCTTGGGGAGGGCGACCATCCCCATCCGGCTATCCCCAAACCCAATTACCAAAGTTATTCTCAAACCCGCCTCATTAGGGATTTAATCGGGGCTACCCGTTGGGGGGTGATGCTCCCCCAAACTCTCCTCATACTAATCGGAGATCTTATCAGGGTGTTCTCTTTAGATGCAATTCTCGACTAAAACCGCACCATTTCACATTTATTATTATTTTTAACTTGAAGAACTACGAACCAATTACTAATCAATTACAAACAAGCTTTATTAAGCTTTCAACGATAGTTTTATATATCAATAATGATAAATTATATCGCCAAAAATTAAAAATGACATTAAACAAGTTTCTCTAATCATAGTTTTGCAATCTTACAAAGTTAAAAAAACTAACGATATGAGATATACTTTTTATTGCGTAAATACAAACAAAATACTATATAAGTATACATATATTTGTATATGAGTATACTAGTTTAATGCCCGTGCACGCACGGAGCTCGGACATAATTTTTTTATTAAAGTATTACGGAGTACTTTTTAGTATTCCTGTAGATAAATTTATTAGTATATAAGGTTAGCAAAATATAAGTTAAAAACCAATCTAACATTAAAATATTTACAAGTAGGTCTTGTAACATGTCAAAAGTGTTATTTTCTATTACATATCGAACGAACTGTATCATAGTAGGTCAAAAAGTGTTCTTTATAAATTTCATTAAGCGAAAATATATTGGTTCATCTTTAATCTAAACTGCTAAAATTTTAAAAATAAGACGTCATTTTCCTGTTTTTATTGCTACCTTTAGAGGCTCAAATAGTAACAATTACTGAAAATATAGTGCAGAGCAACAAATCATCCCGGAAACACAACTCAAAAGAAATGAGAAACCTTATAAATCAAATAAATTGTATTAAACTTTGCTAGTACATTGAGCCTCTTACCTTATTTTGCAAACCTACATCAACTTTAACCCTTACATCATTGCTATCAATCCTTTTTGCTGATTGTGAGAAGTTAAAGCGAAGTTATTCCTAGCCCAAAATGTCAAATTCCATGTCTTCGTAAGCCTTCCTCTGATCTTGCTAGAATACAATTGGTAACAAAAAAGGTTTGATCACACTAAGAACAATAATAGTGTATAAAAGGGACAATAACCAAAGGTTGTGTTGTCACCAAAACATGCATACATAACTATGGCTTCTGCCATTCATGTAGTATATAAAATTCGAATAACCCCAACTATTCCCTTTTATTTTTTAAATATTGGAAACCACTTTTTAGCCTCTGTGTATCAAAAAGGTTCTTTACTCCATTCATTACTTACTTCACTCGCAAATAATCATATAAGCATTTTCATAAGCAACCCAAATTATCACATATGTGAAGGCTTTCAGGGTATGTTTGGTACGGAGCGGTGGTGGAGCTTTTTGGGGCGGTGAGCGGTGAGCAAGAGCATTTTGATTTTTAGTGCTTGTTTGGCAAAAGGAGCGGTGAGCGTTTTGATTTTTATTAGTCGTTTGGCAAAGGAGCGGTGAGCGGTGCTATTTTATAGGAAAGCTACTTTTTCAATGCTTGTTTAAGAAACTTTGACAAAGGAGCGACTCCTACCGCTCACAGGTGAGCGGTGCTATTTTTTAGGAAAGCTACTTTTTCAATGCTTGTTTAAGAAGCTTTGACAAAGGAGCGGTGAGCTGTGAGAGCTACTGCTCACATCACTCCTACCGCTCACAGCTACTGCTCACGGCTACAGCTCACTGCTATGCTACTGCTACTTTTACCAAACACACCCTCAATCACTCTTTTTACTTGCTCAGCTCTTCAAATAGATGTTCATGAAATCATGCAATTTGAACGACACTATGACCTCTGGTAAAGAAGCACATTATTAAGACATTATTTAAAACACTAAAATAGAGAGAAAATTAAGTATTTATCTTCTAGTATAAAACTACACAAACTAAATAGAAACAAAATACCTCCTTGCCTGCAACAATGTCAAGCAGACTAAATAGATTGATCCTTAGTAAGCAAACTACGTTTGGTACCCGCTCATCTGCTTATATTTAGTAAATAAGCCAATTCCGAGAATAGGAACGTCAACTGTGGTTCTTATTTTTCATTTAGCATGTTTTTCCTTGAAGTTTTCCCCGAATATGTTTCCAAGATGCTCATGAATTAGCAACATAAAATGTAACCGGATGCTTATTTCTTTTAGTTTCGGTCTTAAGGTGTTCATTTCTTTGTATGCGGTTTCCATTACATAAGTGGTTTATGAATGTTACTTCGACTCTCTCTATGAGCTTAGCAACCTCAAGGGAATTATTGGTTACATGTTGAGCACAACATCGTCTGATATAAAGCACCACATAAACTTATACTTATATATTAAATACCTCATAAGATTGGCCCAAGTAACATTCTTAAGTCACTTGTAAGTGAGCATCATTATCTTGGGAGAAATAGTTCTGCAAATACCTAAGCCTTTTTACAGAACTCAATAAACTATTAAACAAATGAGCTTGAAAACATGAAAATTAAGCATAAACTCTAGAAAGTACTCACTCATAGCACCCAAGGATGCTGATTTTTACAGCAGAAATTGTGGTTGGACATGTTTTAAGCTGATTTTTACATGGTAATCCCTTTTTCTAATGTGATGATGATGATGGTTTTTGTTAACTTCTTCTTCATTTATAAGCATAACCTTGAAATATGCAATCCCAAACACCCCTAGATATCATAATTTAACCACATAACTTTTTTAGTTCTATTCTTCAAGACATCTCGTATCCTCTAAATTGATGTTAAATGTCACTACTATCTTTTGCTAACATTTAATTCAATTATAAAGTCCCTATTCAATAACATCACCTATATAAACTCGTCTTCACACAAGTATATAAACTAATTTATTTAAAAAGTAGAAACAATAAATATAAAGGTAAACATCATCATGTTAGTGTTACCTGTCCGCGTAGATACCGGACGGGCCCCATATCCGAACGGGTTGGACGGGTCCGGACGGACGCACTACATCAACCCGAAAGAAGACAAAACGTTAGACTCGATAAAGAGGGACACCTCTTTAAACCGTTGGACAATAACAAACACTTATGCAACATCATTATCTCGGGAATTAAGGAGCGATGTCTCCAAGGAGTACCGACACCCAAGGCAAAGGTTAGGCATAGGTCGTCTCCTTCATTCCCAAGGTGCCAAGAACAGTATTTCTAAACAGTGCTTCAAGTAGTATAAATACCCAAGCATTTACTACTTGAAGAGCAACATTAATTTCATCACACACACATTTATTACTCATAGCCCCTTCGGCTCTTACAAAAGTACTTACTTTCACGCCCGAGCTTGGTCCTGGGTCAACACCCGGGGCGAGCTAACGGGTTTTCTGTCTTACTTTCAGATATTTAGGTGGATTACTCTTCTAGAAGCGGGGAACTCTCCTATTTCCTCTAGAACGGTAAATTACTTAAACACTTACGTTTTGTAATTGTGGGTCTATGTTTTTTTAAGTGTGTGTATATGAATTAAATGATGATAGATGAAGATGGTGAGTGTAAGTGTACAAGTGTAAAGAAAAATATACTACGCAGAAGGGACCAATGGTGTAACACAGTTTTTATGTGAAATTACTATAATACCTATCACTAACGAAGCGACTTAACGAACATTCATACTTTGGGACCAAACACGCATCAAAATGACCACTTTTGGGACCATTTTCACTGATTTTCAAAACGGGGGACTGAATCTGCAAACGAGATAGAGTTTGGGGACCAACAGTGTAATTTACCCTAATATTTAATTTCCAGTATTTAATTGATTTTACAGGAACCATACGGCGTATCCTAGGGTTTGGGATACGACGTATTGATCCTTGTACAGTTGTATGTTTAATTGTTTTCTTGTTCCATTGTAGCAAGATAGAAATTGCACTTGTCTTCTAATCTTTTATGTAGGACCTTGCTGAAACTATGATATGGAATAATTTGAAAAAGACATGTGTTTAACTTATCCGGGCATTCTGAAGCCCTAGTCAACACACGTTTTGCTCAAGAACTCATCTTGAAGAATTATCACGAGCAAAACATCAGGGAGTTTTCCGTTCTAATTCTATTTTTCTCTTATTATTTAATTGCTTTATTTATACAACAAGGACGTTGTATAATTTAAGTGGGGTGATGGAGAATTAGAACGTACTTGTCTTTTTTTTTACAAAATAACATGCAAAGTGCTTAAAAATAGGCCAAATTTAATTTTTTTTAGCATGACTTTTGTAAAAATCACTAGTTATATTACCCAGCGCATTATAACCCTTGATATATATTGTGAAAATTAAGCCTATCTCGTTTCCAGTTACTTACTAAAAATTTCACAAAATTATAAGTGTGCCGGTGATGTAGTGGACTTAAAACTTGGCCTGGTATATCACTCGAGACCGCAATGATTAGTACTATGAATTTAGATGGAGGAACATGTTCAACTGATAAATTTCTAGGATTAAACCAAATAGCTTACATGTCGTAAAAATAACTAACTACACTGGTTAGTTAACTCCCGTGTAACTCTTTGATTACTCTCATTTTTAGAGTAAAATCCCCTAGAACAACCTGTTAAGCCATTCCTTTTTTTTTCTACACCATATTATATGTTTCGTTTCACCTTTGCATCTTAGCCTACAGTGCATATTAAGCCTATTTTAATCAAAATTGCTAGTTGCTTTCGTGTAAAATTTTGTATTTCCAGTGTCAAAGTGAAATTTTTCTATCTCTGTAATGGTCTTGGAAATTGCACAATGCAATGGGAAAAATATGTAGCTCGTAAGTTTTGCTACTTTCGCGATTATGAATCATGTCCGAAGAAGAAGTGTTACAAGGAAAAGATTACCCGGATGAATTATGATAGTGAAGACGGTGAAATAAAACCGAGATTTATGATGTATTGCAAAAAAAAAATATGGAAAAGCAAAAAAAAGAGTGAAGGAAGATAGTCGGTTCAAAAGAAGCTTATACCAAAGGAATCACTTGGAAGGATCGATTATTCGTTGATACATTACAAAAAATCAACGATGTAAAGTCTTGTAAAAAGTGGCCGATATCACCACTTACTCTGTAAAAGTATGTAAAGATCGGGATGTAAGGGAAGTTGACCGTTATGGGAACGCCAACTTAGGTTGTCTTTGTCATTTCTGTGATCGAGGCGTTTGTCTATATGTTCGAGTCTTTGTCATGGAACGGTCGGGGGAAAGTTACTAGCAACCGTACCTTATTTGTTGGCTTAATCTATTTGTTTCGTGAAATTTTGTTTAACACCCATTTTTCTTCCCTTTCCTAGCAACTAACCTTAATGTCCACTCGAACGAGGACTTGTTCGAGCATGCATGTCTATTCCGTCGTTACGGCCATGTATGCATGTCTCAGCTGCCTTGTTGGATGACGACTTTCGGTGAAAGTTAGAAGCTCCCTACCCTATATCATTCTTCATCCTAACCGCTGGTTAAACACGAACAGGGATGTGATCGGATTGTATGTGTCTATTCCGTCGTTACGGCCGTGTATGTACGATGCAGTTGCCTTGTTGGTGTGGTACTTATGGGGAAAGATTGTTGAATGATCAACCCTAAGCCTTTTTAACCCAATTTAGCTTTTGACTTGTTCCTCCTTAGCTTTAGCGGTGGAGATGTGTATCCTTGCCAAGCCTATGATACGAAACTAATCATGTCCGAGCAATTGAGCGTACCAATTTAATCTTGCACCCAAGATTAGTCGAGTGATCTGAGTGTTTTCATTTCCATATTTCATAAGGAGCTTGGTTATGTACAGGCGATTAGGACAAAACGATGCTTAAACGGAAAATCCTCAACTTTGGTTGGGAAACATTTTCATAAACTGAAACTTTTCTATAGACTACTTAAGGACAAGTAGGATTCAAGTGGGGGGATATTTGATGACATCAAATAACGTCACTTTATTATATCATTTATCCCATCTGTTTTGCCCACTTTTATATAATTATTGCATTATTTGGTACTTAATTGCTTTAATGTTGATAAATGCAGTAATCCAGGAGTGTTTTGTGAAGACAAGCCAAAAGGCGCATAATCTGAAACTAAAACGAAGATATTTGAAGAATGCTGATTTCTGAATACATACGCCGTATTCAACGAAAGAAATACGGCGTATCCGTGCCAAGACTTCAAAAGAAAATGCGTTTGACCAATTCCCAATAAGGCGTATCCTTTGTGTTTCCATACGCCGTATCCACGAAGATAACTATTTAAAGATACAGTGAATAAAGTAAATTGGGAAAGATATCACTGATTGATTAAGAACGTAGCGCGCACTCCAAGGAATCCAGCCCAATACGCCGTATCGATCTTACCAGATATGACGTATCGAGTCTTTTTCAGACACTATAAATAGAAGACTCAAAAACGAGTTTTCGGTATGCAATATCATATTCTTTATACCATACTCATTGAAGACGAATTTTAGAAGAGAATATCTGCCACCAAGGTCAAGCATTGATCACGTATCCATAGAAGACATCGTGTAATTTTTACTTTTTTAATCGTTCGATTTTCATTGTTTGATTATGCGTGTATAATTATAATGGTTGTGGGCTAATACCCCCCACGGGTATTAACCATCTTAATGAAAGTTCAATGTTTGGTTTGTTTTAAAAATTGATTTCTTAATTTATCGTTGATTGTTTAATTATGTTTATTGCCTCATACTTGTTTATGTGTTTGAATATGCGACCTATCATTCAACTAGATCTAGTGATACGGACCAAGTAATCTAGATACTGGGATAACTCTCCATATCGTACTTAGTTGGACCGGTAGGTGACCCGTTTATGTTTCAGCAATCATGCTCTTAATTAACTGATAAAGATTTGAGTTGTGGACTACTAGTATATTAAACACTGTCAAACAATAAGTGGGTAAAGTCCCGTTGGGCTAGGGTTTTATCAGGATCACCACTGCTTTGATTCCCTAAGATAGATTATAATTAAACTAAAGGATGATTTATGCGGATGCGTTAATTATGACAGGATTAATCGTGTTTAGGTCTTAGGATGATGTCCCGCCTAAGTCTTAAGAATGATATGCTGCTTCGAGATAAGTAAATCATTGCACTTAAATAAACAAACCTACATTGAACTGGATTTAATATGGCTAATACAGTTTTCTATCATTTGGCTTGTACCGTTTTTCTATCTTATAATTTTCTTCTTTTGTGTTTATTGTCTATTGAATTGATATTTATCTCCACCAAACCTGTGCCAGTCTCTCAAGCTGAAAACTCCCATATCATTAGACAACGTATATAACATAGGTTTAACCAGTCGATAGACTAATTAGAACTAATTAAAATACTAATAGAATTTAGGATTAATGTTTCACTCTTAATGTTCGACACCCTACTTACCGTGAAACTCTATCTTGTCCGGGTACACTGCTCGTTAAAGTGTTGTTTTAGGTTTGTCGGCTAAATATAAATGTAAAACTTGATAATCAAACAATTGACCCTACACGACAGCACATCAACATCTTAAAATAGAGTATCCGTACTCATCACAACGGTAACACCTTATATGTGAGAGGTCATGTTTCTAATGTTGTTTACCTTTTTGTTTATTATCTTCACCGTTTTTTGAGG
Organism: Tanacetum coccineum; assembly: GCA_026074375.1. NCBI lineage: Eukaryota > Viridiplantae > Streptophyta > Magnoliopsida > Asterales > Asteraceae > Tanacetum > Tanacetum coccineum. Next base: position 2,087 of record BQNB010162496.1, on the reverse strand, counting down.
AGTCACGTTGAGCATGATTTTGAGTGTTGCCACGTCCACTACCTTGACCACAACCACGACCTCGAGAGTATGAACCACATCCTCTTCCTCTGCTTGAGTTATTATTCCTGTTGGAATATTCAGTCCTAGCATAAAACAAGTTCTCTTGAGCATCGTTTGCTTTATCTTCTTCTTTGACCCTTTCTTTATATGCTTTCAATCGTCCAACCACATCCTCAAACCCTGTTGTTTTAAGATTTAAAAATTAACTAGGGATGCCAAGATATGGACAAACCGTCTAGGAAGGCTTGTGAGAAACTTCTTAACCAGTTTTTGTTCCGACATGACTTCTCCAAGCGCGGCTGACTTAGAAACAATACCCGACAACTTCGCATCATAAGCATTTATAGTATCGTTATCTGACATCTTCATATTAACGAACTCTGTAATTAGGATTTGAAGCCTAGCTTCCTTCACACGATCAACCCCTAGATTACGAGTCGTTATCGCTACCAAAATCTCCTTCCCGGTTTTTAGATTCCCGATTTGTAAAATCAAATCTTCTAGAATCGGTTGAAACAACAAGCCTTTAACTCTATTGTTTTTCTTGGCATCTTCTAAGCCCGGATCTACCACATCCTATACTACATGAATTCTAAGAAGAACTTCCATACACATCCTCCATATGGTATAGTTTGTTGACATTAACAACGACACTGAAACGTCAAGCTTGTTTCTTTTGCCGCTTGTGGTTGTGAAGTACTACCCACCATCCTCGTTCGTCTTCTGGATCGTGAATAAGTTTGGAAAGGGGATCAATCTAGCACATAAACCACGACTATATTTAGCTATCCTCGGTTCTTTTTGAACACGCGTAGGATAATCTACGGTATCCTGGATTTACCCTACAAAAGATTCAACAATCCAAAGGATGGTTTCCAACTCGTTGTCTGAACTGAAAAGAAGTTGTGATTAGTTTTGAAAGCTGATAAAAAACATACTACTAACCCCGTAATCACAGGTTAGTATTCACTTCATTTTTGTAACCCTAACTCGCAGTTACAATTTACCAGCAATAACATGTTAGGTTCAGACATGATTTAGAACACTACCAGGACTATAAATACACCAACAGAGACTACTGCTGTGAATAGAATTAAAAACAGGCATATGATATGCAACACATGCAACCTGTTGGTGTCTCAAGCCTGCGACTAAAGGCCACCACTTATCACAGGTTAAATACACAGGTTACACACTCTATTTAAACCCACCAATCTTCATAGGTTAAAATCGACTTCTGTTAGGGTTCTTTCCAACCCTTGTTTGCTATTATCACAAGTTACATTTCTTGTTCCTCAACAGATGTTCCCAGGGTGGACGATCAGTGTATACTGAATACACTTGATTAATCACATGCTTATTCCAAGGCTCTAATAAGAAGATAATGAATGTTGACTGAGACCCGATTACGCAGCAACAATCCTTCGCGATTTGCTAATAGCTCTGATACCAATTATGGTAATTGGAGATAGCACGACACAAAACTAGAAGCACATCACAGGTTGCAGGACACGAACACAAGAAAAGAAAAGAACAATTACCAGAAACACGTAATACTTTATTAAAGAAATCTTACCCTAAAACTTCAATTGATACAAAGGTAATTCCTTACCCTCCTCGGTATATTTAAACTAACATATTCTCGTTAGACTATAACTAGGATTACACTTTACTTAACCTAATAACTATCTAACAACTTGAAAGATAATTACTTGCACGTCAAGTAAACTTGTTGGACTTCTACTCCAATTAGGATGACTTCCTAGATAACTCTGGCAACATGCATTATGCCATATCCAAAGCTCATGTATTCTCTAACAGGTTTTTCTGTTTTTTGATATCAAAATTCTCTGTCTATCGTTGTGTATTTAAGAAACTTAAAAGTTTATCCATGCTAACACCACCATTGTATCGTTTAGTAGCCTCCGGTTCCTCTGAATTGAGGTGTCCTCCGTTGCGCATATGCGGTGATCTGACTTAAGATTTGATGGAACTTAGAAACATAATAAGTTAAAGTAAATAATTCATGAAAATTTGCAAAAGTT